>JAEQBH010008861.1:0-124506 GCA_016808115.1 Tetrastigma voinierianum | reverse complement strand
TATCCTCCAATCTCTCAAAAGCCTTTTGATAATTTATAGCAACTTCCAACATCAAATAAGTAGAATTCCATCTAGTTGACAATCTAATTGCAAGGAAGATTTATACTTAACATTTGTTAGCTCACAACATTTTTTGAACAAATCTAATCTTTGTGGGCTGCCCTTAACATACTTGACAATTGCTCTAACTTTTTCAATAGAATCATGAGCAAATTTAACACCATCCTTGACAATTAATTGTAGGACATGAGCAAAACACCTTATATGAAAAGCTTCCACCCACATAAAAGCATTTTTCTTAACAATCTTTTTTCAATTGTTGGATTGCAGATCATTGATGATGCATTATCAACAGTGATGCACATGACCCTAGTCAATCCCCACTCATCCATGCAAGTGTCAATAACATTCCCAATATTAATCCCCTTATGACTTTTAATGACACAAAAATTCAGAATTCTCTTATGCATATTCCATTAGAATCAATAAAGAGCAATAAGCATAAATAAGACATATTCGAATACTTGTCCATGTCCGTTGTCAAAGAAACCTTGACATTGAGATGTGAGCAAAGCACGCACTTCTTTTTCTCTTCAACATATAAAGAAAACAACTCGTATCGTGTACCTAGATGGAATTTTAAATTGGGGAACGCCTACTTGGACAAATTCTTTAAACCCATCTCCTTCAACAAACCTAAAAGGTACTTCATCCTTTATAATCATCCTAACCAAAGCATTCCTAGTAGCTTCTTGATCAAAATTCCAACATGTTAATTTAGAACTTTCAGACCCACTTGCATTTTGAAAATTCAAATTTTTTTGGGATTTGTCTCGATTTGTTAAAAGCATCAACTAAATCTTTTTATAAGGAAATCTCTTGCAAACTATCCTTAAATGTTTCCATAATGTTGAAGTGCCTTGAAAACTTAAAGCTTGATAACTTTTTCCACACCATACACATATAGCTTTCCCATTCAATTTACCCTCAGAATTCTTCTATTTTTTAAAATGGACCCAAACCTCGCACCTCTCTTTTATCCATAGAATTATCAAGAGATTCTGTTTACCTCTAATTGACTCACTGAGGATCCACCACTTCTTTTGTTGTAGCTATGTCCTTGAAGGTAATGGCATAGGAGCCAACAACAATTCATCTCAATTAATGTATGATTTCTTATTGACACTAATAGTCCTCAAGTAAAATAAGATCAATTAGTTAATTAATCAACAAAACAATTGGTATGATCAAAATAACCTCAAACAATAAAAAATTTACCATTCTTATCGATTTCATATCGTCACCTCGTAGGCTATCGTGAGTCTGCCCAATATTTTTAACTCAAATATTTGCAAAGTTGTCCACAGAATAGAGAAAATTAGAAAATCATTAGAGAAATAAAATAGAACATGTAAACCAAAAACAAATAATTTTTGTGTACTATCCTCTGTAATGGATGATTTTATCCTTCTTCTTGAGTAATAGATTGCTTTTTTCATTAAAAATTAATTTTTAAAAATTATCAATTAAAACAAAACTAAATTAACATATTCAAACTTAAATACAAAAATTGATTTTTTTTACTATTAATTAATTTGATATTTTACGTATTTTTTTGAACAAACATTCAATAAACGGAAGGAAATTACACTACTTGTTCTTTAAGAACAAGGTCTAAAAATATGGGATAAAACATTCAATATTTTTACTGCATTGATGCTTATTCCTAACTATTACTTAAATTTAATATTCAATTTTATGCTAGAAAAGAAAATCTTCAATTAATGAAGTCATTGTCACATGAAGCTACAAAGAAAAAGGAAAGAAAAAACAAAGTTCAACAAATCCAATACACACCTCATAAGTTCAATAAAATGTTAAATTGCTGCATGAGAAGAAATCACGAGGGCAGGCGGAATACAAGGTCAGCTGTGGTTTTTAGAGTAAATGAATTGTTTTAGCCTCTTAGGGTCGAGCAAATAAGAAAGTGTATTAGGTTTTTTAATTTTAGACTTAAATGGTTAAGGTTCTTTAGTTTTTGATATTAAAACTACGTCGTTTAATATAAAACGATGTAGTTTTTGTGTTTTATCAAAACTACGCCGTTTTATGTTAAAACTACGTAGTTTTTCACCATATTTAATAATCTAAATTATATCTATTTAACACTAAATTAGTATTATATGATTATAATTATTTAGGAGGCATTTACTTAAATTTAATAATTAAGTAACCTTGATATTTAGTATTACTCGAACCTCAAGTTTATAGGTTAAAATATTAGCTATAATAATATTAAAATTTTAATTAAATTACACTTTAAGTTTTATTTCAATATTCATATTAAAAAATAATTTGAACATAACTAGTAATTTTACTATAAAAAGTTATATTTATAATATTAAAATTTTATTATATTATTAGACATTTATATACACACAATGACACAAATATGATATATATATATATATATACATTAAGTGATCAATTAGTAATTGTTCAATTGCCTATATAATTAATTATCAAAATAATATTAAATTTCATTTATAACAAATAATTTTAAACTTTATTATTATTATTATTATTATTATTATTATTATTATTATATATATAAAATTTTAGTAAATTATCAATTCTGGCTTCTACCACCAATGCAATTCGGGACAAGCTGGTTCTAGTTTCTACTTGGAGAACTCATGTTCTCCATACCCGCTCCATTAAAAATTTTCGGACCAGTTCAGTTCGGATAAAGTCAAACGATCAACGGATATATTCGGTTCTGGATATTTTCGGTTCGGCTGGGTTTAGTCTTGGTTCTCCAGACCTGCACACAGTCCTACTCACTACAACATGGTTTTTGTCACATGGTGAGGCGTTTATTTATGTTTTGGCGATTCAAACGATCAAAGTATATATACGTATAAGAGACAAAGAGATAAATCCACGACACATGTCATAACTAAAATCATACGTATTATACCATAATAAGAATATCAAATGTGTGTTCTCAACTATCAAATGTACATTCATTATGCTATTAATTTGAAACGATGTTTCATTCTTTATGGTTTTAATGCTTTTGATTATATCTTTCTATTGATGTATTACAAGTTTGAATCAACAAAATTATTTTTCTTTTCAAAAATAGGTAAATATAAAAAAATCTTATAAAAAAGTAAATATTAAAGTGACATTATTTCTTTAGAAATAAAACTAATAAGATATCACAAATTTATCTCCACTCGAACTCGAACCATGGACCCTCCCCTCATTATTCCCCTAAGTTCTTAACCACTTTTGGATATGTAACACCCCAACTCCAAATCAAGGGCATTACTGTTCATTCACATATAGAGCTTTAAAATCCTACCTTTAAACCACACTTTCAAAATTTCTGTTTATAAATCTTGTTTGGTCCCGAATATGTCCCATAAGAAAATTAAAACTAATTTCATAAAATCAAAATTCCAAAAGGCATACAAACCTTTCAAAGTATAACAAAATATCATTGAACCAACATCTTCCATGATAAAAATTTTCAAAACTAATAATCTTAAAATGTACATTCTAGTAACATAAAATCTTTCCAATGAAAGTTTGCAAACATTACCCCAGTAGTCCAATCCTAAGTCTTTCCAACAAATACTAACTCAAAAATAGTTCTCAACTTCCATCCTTGCTTACCCCAAAATCACTTTTCGCCAAGGTTTATGGCACCTGAAAATGATCAATACAAGAAGTGAGCTTAAAGCCCATAAGGAATGTTAATACATTTTTATAAATCAAATATTTTAAATTCACAAAATTAGAGATATAACATATTTTTCTTTTCTTCATAAGTCTCATAAAATCCTTGAGTACAAATAAATAAGATATAAATATATTTCAAACTTATGTTTATCATATTTCCTATTTCTCAAACAATTCCATAATATAATGAAATCCACAAATATTTTAAAACACATGTACTACGGTTCTCCAAAGATTTGTTTCATAAAATGTCAACTATTCTAACCCGCTGGACAAGGCCATTCCAAAATACTTACACTCTTGGTCTTCAAAACATATTTGTTTTAAATATAATGTCAACTATTCTAACCCGTTAACAATGGCCATTTTGTCAACTACTATAACCCATTGACTAGAGCCGGATTTACCGGTTGATACCCATTGACCGGGCCATATTTGTCAAGTTTATACTCATTGACTATTTCATATTTGTCAAGTTTATACCTAACGCCTCATCCGCCCAGCAGACGATGGACGCCACACGGACTGTGACTTCTTAATATATATGATCTTTTTGACATTAGTGGACCCATTTCAAAATATAAATACATATATCAGATAAAAATTGTAATACTTCCACCGTAGTGGTGTTTAAATTGTCCTTTACATATATTGGAGTCCCATTTACTTGTACTTACACAAGTTCCACTATTACCAAAATATTACATTTACATTTCAAAAACAAAATCATGGGCCTACATCACAAAGACTCCTAATGTTGTGTTGGCCCTTGCGAATGCGGGATGTCTCTGACGACCTCTTCAATACCTACACGGATGAAACACCCGTGATAAGCTTATAGCTTAGTGGGAAAATAGATAACATATATGACCACATGTAGTGGTCCTCAATTACAGTATACATATAACATAATTTGCACATCAAAATACTCAATCTCCCGTAGGAGTACATAATAGAAATCTTGTACAGAGGGTACACGTAGTTACACTACAGAATAGACCTGAATTTCTTGTGATTTCATATAATTATTTCCATATATCATATTATTCATATTCTTATCATATAAATGTTTGCCTGTATAGACCGGAAATAATGAATGAGAGGGATAGCACAATAGATGCCCGAAGGTACGATACAGAACTGAACAAAGGTGTCAAAGTATAGTACGTGCCTGCCCACATAACAGAGGTGCAGTAGCACAATGTAGGAGTGTCGTAGCATTGACAAAGAGTGTCGTCGCACTAGTCGGCCGGAAAAATCAAGCACTAACGTATAGTGTCAAAGCACTAAATAGAAAGTAGTGTCACACTAATTAGAGATGTCTATTCATTCACTATTTGGTCTTAAGGAGGCATACAATTATATGTGTTTCAAAGCATTTTATGTTTCTTACTCACATTCTTGTACTTGGATAACACACGCAAATAAGGGGCAAGAAAACAAAGTCTGCCCAGAAACAGGATCGCCAAGGTGGCGAGGTTCAGAACATTTTTACATATAACTCGTATACTAGTACAGACCCTTTCATTCACTTGTTAGGATCCTACATTACTCAAATTGATGGTTTCTAGAATTAACAGAAGACATGAACAAAAACAAGACTTCAAGTTCACCTAGGCGAAAACTTTCACTAGGGCAAAGTGGCCTTCGCCAAGATGAGGCAGAAATTGGCAATTTTGGGGCTTCGAGTTCGCCTAGGCGAACAGACCTTCGCCTAGGCAAAGAAGTGTCGGGCTGGAAATAGAAATGGGCATTTTTGCCCTATTTCACCGGATAAATTCAACCAAAACAAAACAAACCCAAAACCAAACCACAAAACTGTCTCAAACAAACCAAAATACCTTCAATGAGTTAAGGTTTTACTTTCCTAACACAAACATCACCAAAGAAAGAGTTAGGATAGTTTCCTAACAAGAGTTCCATACTGCAGTTTCATACCGACCTTCAAAGACTTGAACCAAACTTCATTTTCTTCACTTCTTCTCTTGAACAAGGCTAGATCTCTAAAGTAAATGAAGAGAAGGCAACCTAAATGGCTTCTTCTCTCCCTCAAACTCATAGCCCTAAGTCCCTCTAAGCAAAAAGGAGATATTTTCCTATTCTAGAAGACTATGTTTGGTCTTATCCCCTTTTGAACCTACTTATTCGCTCTCTGCTATTCAACATCTCTCTTGATTAATTTGCACTTAACTTATCCAAATATTATCTTAATACATACTCTTTTATTTAATGACCCTTAAGTCCTCATTTTGTAAATTAACAACACTTCAACATTTTCACTTCTTAAATAATTTTGGTTATATCCTTTTTTTCACACTTAGTACTTAAATTTCGAAATGCAATTTAACTTATATTATAATTCCCAAACATGTCATAAAATTATTAGGGTATAATTTGGAGTGTTACAATACCCATTGATAAGGGTCGTATTTGTCAAGTTTATACCCATTGACATGGGTCGTATTTGTCGAATTTATACCCATTGACAGGGACCGTATTTGTCAAGTTTATACCCATTGACGAGGGCCATAAAAACCAAAGTCAAATATTCCTTCATGCTCTTAAATTCATAAAATACAAAACATATCTCCATAACTTTCAATCCCTACTATGAGCATTTTCAAATCCATTTTCCGAAACAAAACTTGTATTTGATCCATGCATAAGTAATTCTCCTCTAAAAACAAATACAAATTCTCAAAACTCATAATCAATCACATACAATAACAAAATATTTTGTTTTATAGAAAAAAACTGTATTAATCTTCCTTACCTCAAAGTAATTCAAAAGTCTTGAATGATACCACTCTACAATTAAACTTCATTAAGAGTCTACGTCACCTAAACAAATAAAAGAGAAAAAAAAACTCAATAATTATCCAAACTATTATTTATTTTTCTTCAATGTTATTTTAATTTAATTATTTACATTTTAACTTACTATTATTATTATTATTATTATTATTATTATTATTATTATTATTACTATTTTTATTATTATTATTATTCCTCTCTTTGAATAATTTGCTCTCAATTATTACTTCCTTTTCCAAACTAATTTAAATATAGTTTGATCGTCATGGTTTTGTCTCCTACCATCTCCTTCCTCAAGTCATAAATTCCGATCTTCACCGTTCATAATTTAGATCAAAGTCTTATATAAAACATATCCAAATTTCAACGCAATCCAATTGTTGAATAAGGAGAAAAAGGCTTACACTAAACTTACAAAAACTGAAACCGATTTCAAAAACTTCTTGTTCTAAATGCATATAACTCTCATCTGAAACTTCTAAACATGATATGAACCGTTCATATCGTTGATAATTGTCCTATCTCAAATATATCCAAAATTAAAAGCAATCCAACGGTTGAATAAGGATAATGAAGTCTTACACTAATCCTACAAAAACTAAAACTAATTTTCGAAACTGTTTGCTTCATACAAGAATAACTCTCAAATCAAACCTTAAAACACGATACTGTTCGGATTGTAGATCATTCTATTATTTCAAACATATCCAAATTCTAAAGCGATCCAACGGTTGCATGAGGAGATATCATAAATTTCCCAAAACAGTACAAAACCTTTCCACTTACCTTTCTTTTCTCAAAGATTTTCTTCACTCTTAAACACCTCACATGCTTCAAACTAGAGAAGGAAAAATAAATACTTACTTGGGGTGGATGTTTCTTCAAGCTTAAAATTTCCCTTTTGAAACCTTAGCTCACCTATCCTCTCCTTGAGAGAAAATGAAGAAGTTAGGAATCACGTAGGAAACTTTGTTATTTCTTTTTAGCAAAACATTTCTAATTTTTTGTTAATAACCCCTTTCCAACTTTGAAAATTTGCATTTTAGCCTCTATTTTCCAAATTTGTTTTTTTTAATTTAGGGTATTACATGATTGGTCTTATTGGAACATATAGTTTTTAATAAAATTTTAAAATATTAATTTATTTATATAAATGGAATAAATATTATTTAGAATAAGATATTATTAATTATAATACAAATTTTTAACAAAATAAAATATATTGATATTAAAATAGATATGTTTATATACACAATTTTTCTTTTTTTTTTTTATATAACATATAAGTATGTATTAATAAAATTTAAAATACTAATTTATTTATATAAAATAAAATAAATAATATTTAAAATATTATTAATTATATATTTTAAAATATTTTTAATCTAAATAAAATATAAATTATATATTTATTATGTCTCATGCGATTGGTCCAATCAATGAATCATGAACTGGTATACCATCTTAGATGCCTAGTCCTCAAAGTCGGATAAATTCAATAATAATATTTGTTGGAACTTGGATCGTCTAACCTCCGGGGTATCAGCGGCGCGATGTAAACCTGCAAAAAAGGGGGGTCCGACGACGGTGTGTCGGCCGCCCCTCCGATGATTATGTTATGAAAAGGATGGAGAAGAGGAAGAAGGGAGTTCGCGCAGTTGGAATTGCATACCTTTCCCTCATATGGAGTCTTTCTGTTTTATACTCGAATTTCTCCTTGATTATAGGGAAGATAATCTCGTGATTTTTGTGATATAATATCTCTTTCCTTATCAATGACTAATTCTCTCTTATTAAGGATTTATGTTTTTTAGACGTATGAGATTTGGATACTAGGAGATATGTGGATAAATATTTGCGACAATTTCCTCCTTTAATATATTTATTCATACAAACTTTTCATATACTGTGAGATGGCCGACTGGGGGACTCGGGATCCTAGACAGGTTCTAGGACTCCCACCGTCATTAGTTTCCGCTGCTTTAATACGGTAGGTCAGCCTGGGCCTCTATAATGCGAGGCCAAGAAGGGCCTATGCGGCGCCGTCTATCGAGAGGGTTCCAGGCCTAAAGGTCAATGAGCACTAATAATGCCCCTATTTTTCTTCGACTAGAAGATTAGTGCCCTTCTAGCTTCATGAAAATACTATGTTTTAAGACCCTAAGTATGGAGAATTAGAGATTATTAATGCTCATATGTCCTAATGCGTCTGTGCCACGTGACATTTCGATGATGCATTCAATGCGCCTTTTGAAGTTCCATCCTATATATATAGGGGTGAATCTCCAAAGTCTATAAAGTTTTCAATGGATTCCTCTTCCGTTACACAAAGCTTTTTTCACCTATTGTGATTTCTTCCCTCACCTGCGTTTATGCAGCTGTTTGTCACCTATGGATATTGTGTGTTTAAATACGACATCTGTGTGGGCCTACCAAATGTCCTGGATGGGCAGCTTGATTATGCCAATTCCCCTTTTTCATAGTTCCTGAGAGGGGTTTATGAGACCGAATTTAGGTCCCGATAGAAGCATGGTTATGCCAATTCCCCCATTCTAGAGTTCTTCACGAGGGTTAGGTGCCCCCCTGTCCTAGCGCCCTCTCGAGTCACAACAGTCAAGGTGTATGGCTGAGATGAGGGGAGTCTTTAAACATAATATTTTAGGCTCTTCTTTTTCCTCAACTTTCTCTTTTTTTTTTTTCTTTTTTCTTTTGGCACCGCATGGTATGGTCAGTTGACATTTGTTTTTTTTTTTTTTTCGTGTAACCATTGATGCCTATTGGCGCGTTTTAATGAGATTTTGTTTTGGGCATACTTGTGCACCAAACTTTCTATCTTTCACTCTTTCTGCGTATGCCGACTAGGGGAGCAGATGACCTGAAGCTGGTTTCTAAGAAGCCTTTATTGGTTTTGTGGATGTGTTTTCGGATTTCTCAACTGGGATTGCTCTCTGAGTTCTACATGGCTAACGGGCCTTGGCCGTTTTGAAAGGCAAATTTAGGGGCCTAGAGCTGTATAACCTGCCTATAGAACTATGGGCTCGGTGGTTGATAGATCCAAAGAGATGGTGCCATAATCGCTGAGTCACGCAAGTGTTTTGACGCCTTAGAAGGAAAATGTATCAGGAATAATAGGCAGGAGAGAAGCATGTCTCCCGATACTGTGGCTGATCTGTCGGTGCATTTAATGCGCTTGTCCATGCCTTGCCCTATATAGGGATAGAGATCCAGATGTTAATTTCTTTACCTTTACTCAGACACCTTTTGCCCAAAAATTCTTCGAGCATCTGCAACACTCCCCGAAGATTTCCGCAGTGAATCGTTAAAGATTTCTAACCATTTTCGATCTCCTGTGGGTTTTACTTTGCTTTGCTTCCGATCTTGCTTGTATGGATAGTTGGCTGTGGTGGTTTCTGTTATGGTATTGCCTCAAATGTGTGTTCCTTAATCATCGATAGAATTTAAAGTGGGCGGAACTGCATATATACCGGATGTACTCAGCCCAAGGGCATCCCAATGAGTTTTAAAAAGCCCTTAGTCTGGGGTGGTTTTGGTCCTCGCTTATTGTTTTGCTAGAAGATCATCGAGTTGATCCCCTTTCTTTGTTTTCCTGTAGAATGGAAAGAGGTCAAGAAGAGACTTCCACCAGTCAGGTTAGGTGTAGGAGGGGGCCCAGCCTGGAGTCGCCCACTATAAGTAGCCTTGTTGCTTCTATGTCCATGGAGGAGTTAAGGTCCTACCAAGTCCTTGACAGCATCAGCTTAAAATTAATGACGGATCGACCTTCAATCGGGAGGAGAAACGGATAACGCTTAAGTACTTCACTCGAGCGTCGATCTAGACTTCGCTCTATTTCGCTCGTTTGGTGAAGCCAATTCTTACATGCCATCTAAGCACCTCCCCGTACTTATTCATTCGAACGTTTTTTAAACAATGGGTTGTAGTGTGTTTTAGCTGCCGATATTTCACTGTGGTATCTGTTTCATCTATACATTGAAGCTAGGGACTGGGGGCCGACTATCTATGTCGGCCCATAGTCCATGGCTACAATTTGTAACCGGGCTCCCTTATTCTCCCAAGATGGAGGCAAAGGGGGTTGTCTTGGTTAGGGGCCCATGGTATAAGACGCCTGGCTCTCTAAGGCTTCCTTTTGATGTGAATCACTCCCTTGTGTTCCTAGGTTTGTCTTAGTTTGGTTGCAACTCATGTTTTGCTAGGTGGACTATGTATTGACATACCTCCGTTTTCCTGATGTTATCTAGGTAAGCGTAGGCGAGGTCGACTAGTCAACTGGATTGAGAAGGCTAGGATGGAGAACATTAGACGATTGCTGGAGATAACGGAGGCATAGCACAATCATGAGCTTTTGTTGACAGTGAAGAACTTGCAAGAGTTGGGGGCCAACCCCTTCCCTTACATTATCCCCGTCGTTCCCCGCTTGTTGCCTTAAGAGATTATTAAGGGAGAGCACTTCATTCTTACTGACCTTTTTAAGTTGAACCCGGGGAGCTCTTCTCATGCGGGCTTCTACTTTAGAAGATCAAGCAGAGGTCAAAGGCCTTAGTAAGGTCTCGCCCAAGCCTCCCATCCTCAAGTCCATGGCTTGCCTCCCGCCAAGAAAATAAGAAAGAAAATAAGACAAGGGCTCGACACAGGGAGGCAACCGACGCTGGGTTGGAAGATTTCATGGACTGGACGGGCATAGTTGCCAGTGAGCCCGTCGAGGAAGAGGAAATGTCTAGCCTTGCCACCGGGTTTTCCATATGGATGCGAAAGCAGGCTGCGTGCTCGGAGGGTGAGGCCACCCCTAGTTTTGTTGGGAAATAATCGTGCCATCTTCTCTAGATGAAGAGGCTCAAGAACTAGGCACAATTTCAACCTGACTCTAATTCCAGCCCGTGCAATGATCAACTAGCATTAGAAGGTTCCCCTAATAAGGTCGATGTATTTTTGGAGGAGGGGATCCCAGTTGGGGGGCCTCCAAATGTCGACGAAATTGGAGAGCATCCCCTATTAAGGGTAGTCGCTGCTATGATGCTCCCGCCTAGGCCTGCAGATACCGAGCCTAACAGGAAAAGGCTGCTTGACCAGCTGTTGCTAAACACGTATGTTCTACCGCAGAAGAGGATCCATCCCCCGATGGGCATGGTGGCCCTTAATCCAAAGGGTGCTCTAGAAATCATCCAATGTTGGAGCCCCTTCAACCAGGCGGAGTCTCCAGTTGCTCACATGCGCGACCTCTATCCTAATTATTTTCGAGTACCTATGGCGGCTCGCGTAGAGCATTATACCATTTCGCTCCCCATCTACATGGATATGAGGCCTTCCGCCGATGGTCGGTGACTCCAGATGCCCATCCAGAACCACATGATTTTCACCGATCGACTGAGCTAGTATGTGCTGATTTTTAAGATTGACATTAGTTTCGTATAGTACTTTCTTCTAGCTTTTCTTTTATTGTGTCGTGATGACCATCTGGAATATGGCTCGTCAGCATAGGGAGTTCCAATCCTGGCTAGATGACGTCGAGAAACTACGGCTTTACGCCCAATACCAAGGCTTCAAGCACGCCTCGACGCTTTGGCGAAGGAGAAATCTAAGTCGAAGCATTGGGAGCAAGAGGCCAAAGCCGGTGCATAAAAGATTGAACGGGAGGAGGCTAAGCAGGAGGCTAAGGTGGCTCATATGGCGGGCACAATAGCAGGTGATGCCAAGGCAAGGGTAGAGGATGACCTAGCTAGGGTCTTAGATGCTTGGCAACAAGTAGAGGAAGATCTGACTTAAGTCGAGGTCGAGATTACAAACTTAGCGATCGAGCGAACGTCGCTTTTACTAGAGCTCGAGGCTTCCAAGGATGAGGTGTCCTCCATTCATTCCTAGGCGAGTAAGGACAAGGAAGCCATGAAGGAAGACTACCAGAAAGCCCTGGAGTTGATTTTTGCTTATGACTACGGATGTTGTGTGTTCAAACACAGCATCTACGTAGAGACCACTCGTAGATTCCGTGATGTGGCATGTCCGACTCTCGCAACTCCATTTTCTGTAGTTTTGTGACCCAAGGTGCCCTCGGTCCCAAATGTACCATTGAGGTCAAGGTCAGAGATAGATTCGGGGCAAGGCGTGAAGGATCCGGAGGAGGGTGTTGTCACAGAGGAACAAGGCTGACTTCTTTTCCTATGTTAGTTTTCGCTATTTTTGGGATATTTTTGTAAGGGGCGCTGCTTTTTCCACTAGTGTATATTATTATTTTTTTTAACTTCTTTCTTTTGAGCTTTTAGCGCATTTTAATGAAATATGAAGATGCCAATAGGACATGAGTTGTGTTTGATAAAAATGCCAGTAGGACAACAACTATATCTAGGCTTTTAAAAATGCTAGTAAGACAACAACCATATCTGGACTTTTACAGAGAAGCAAATATAGGCTTTCAGAGGAAATGTCTAAAAGATAGTAGAACAACAACCATATCTGGACTTTTACAGAGAAGCAATTATAGGCTTTCAGAGGAAATGTCTAAAAGATAATCTTTATTGATGATAGTATCCTCAAAGAAAACACAATTGATAATACTTCTTAAGGTGCATGGCGTTCCACATCCTAGGAACAACAGTCCCGTCTGGCCTACTTAACGCATAAGACCCGACTATCCTTACTTGAACTACTGTGTGTGGCCCTTCCTAATTGGGTTGGAACTTCTCGTTTGTTGGGTTGGTCGTGTTTTCAAAGACCCTTCTTAAGACTAATTCTCCGGCTAGGAATGTACGCTACTACACAATCGTGGTTGTGCAAGTTTGCCAATCTCCGTTCGGTATGATGCTATACAATACGCTTGTCGCTCGAGTTCGTCAATCGCGGTTTAGGCATTTGGCTACGGCTTCGCATTTTGCTTTCATGAATTTCTATTCGCATTTGGGCATCCTTATTTCGGTGGGGATGATGGCTTCCATCCCATACGTGAGGGCGAACTATGATACCCCAGTAAGCTTTCGGCTGGTTGTTCTATAGGCCCAATAAACCCGTGGTAGTTCATCTACCCACTTTCCTTTGGCTAAATGTAGGAGCGAGTCAAGTAGGAGAGTCTTATTAGATGTTTCGCCTGGCCGCTGCTCTACGGCACCGTGGGTCGAGCACATGCTTTATTTTCAATTCGCGTAAAATTATGTATACCCTGGCTATCAAATATCGTTCCATTGTTGGTTACAATCAATTGGGGTATTTTGAGCCTGCACACGATGTTCTTCCATATTAAACTGAAGAACGAGCTTTACCTTTTAATGGATATGAAGGCTTCTTGGCTTTCATCCATTTGCTAAAATAGTCGGTGGCAAATCCAAGAATGGCTTCTGCTGTATGTAGGCAAAGGCCCTAATGTATGTCCGCCATTCCCATCGAGCAAGGGGCCAAGGGCTCGTTATGGCTGGCTAGGTCTAGGGTCGGCACCTTTGAAATGAGGGTCTCATGTCAGGCAAAGAATACACTTCAACACAGCGACGCATCTACGCGCATGGTTAACCAATAGAAACCTCGGGTGCGGGCTTGACACAACGCCTGTCGCCTAGATGATTTCCATATACCCCATCATGGAGTTCCGCCAATACATACTGTCCCTACTAGTGAGTGAGGCACTTAAGGTGAGTCTGGCCCAGTGGACCGCTTATATACTGGACACATAAGGAGAACCAAGTCGCTTTAGACTGATCTTATGGGCCGCCCGACTCCACCCCGACGAACTTCCCGAGGTACCTTGAGGTGCCTCATTCTGATTAGCTCTCTTATTAAGGAACTTAGACTTCTGCACCGATCGATTTCACGTCCATGGTCCTACAAGGATAGTCGTATCTATAAGGATTTGTCTCCGAGAATGATCCGTCCGGATGGGGTGCAAGCCATCTCAAATCGGTAGGTCGCGAATGGAAAGTGGAAACAAATCTTCATGAGATATTTAGGGGGGTGAATTATGGGGTCTCTTTTTTTTTTTATGAGACTGGTCTCGGGGGTCGCTTTTGGTCTCCGCTCTGACCTTCCTTAGACGCAAATGGCTTCTTTCCGTCGACTTATCTTTCTCATCTAACTGGTTTGTGATCATGATCAAGCCTGTTGTCGCCGGATATTATTCTCCAAAGATCTAGCACCGTCGCCCACCCGTATATAACCCTTCCATTGTCACCGGTGGGTCTAGAGGATAGCTTATGAAGAAGGAGTCAACGGCCCAAAGCTTCTCCCCTCTCAAGTTCTCGAAAGAGACCATCCATGCTATAAAATTTTATTTGTTGGACAACTTGCCCTAACCTCCTTATGAAGTCCCATATGGACTCTTCTTAATGTTTCAAAATAGTTTGTAAGGAACTAGTATTCCTTCTCTGACGCACTGAGCATAGGTCTTGCGAGATGAACGCTCCCCAAAGTTTATTAAACGTATTTATTGAGCTTCATGGGAGCTTGTGAAACCAGGCTAAAGTAGGGCCTCGCAAACTAGCCTGTAAAACTTTGCATAATAGAAGGTCATTGCCGGCATTCAAAGTCATCACCGAACAGAATTATACGTGATCGTGAAGGATCGCAGACGCCGGCCAAACATATTGTTGGCGCGACAAACCCGTGGGGAGGCCTATAGTCAAGAATGTGTCACCCTATGGGCAGGAGAGCATGTCGCTAAGACCTCGACGTTGTTGTAGCGATATGTAGAGCGAGGCGACACATCAAGGTGGGGTATACCGCAAAGATGGGCGGCATTACGTCGGTGGGGCAATGTGCACGCCGCTCCCGTGCCTCTTCGCTTCGCCGGTCTCACCGGCCTATTTCTATTCTTGCTCGACGAAATGTGCCATTATTGACGTTGCTAAATGCAAGGCGATGTGAATGTCTCTAGCGTGACCTAGCCCTGCTACTTTTTGCTGGGAAGAGTTTTGGCGAGCTACTTTAGGAAACCGCCTGTTGGGGTATCTACATCACATGGGATGATGGGCTCTTCCTTTATTATGGGCGGTCGGGTGTCTTGCTTGACTGCTATCTTGCACGTCTCTTTCGCCAAGATCGGCCTTTTCCTACTCAGCCCTCAAACGATCAAGCCACATCGCAAATGTTCAAAAGGCGATCCTATAATCCCTCATTCGCTCTTCGCTTCTTCCCGCTTTCTTCTCCATGTCTTTACGCCAATGAAGGAATTGATCTTCAAGTTACTAGATCATTGGGTTACTTAACATTGCAACTGTGTCACAAATCAAATGTGAGAAGGGGAACCGTCGGAGCTATTGGTGGTGAAGGACAACTGGAAAGTCGTTAGAGCCAAGCTCTTGCGAGTCTTTTTGTTTTATTCCCACAAACAGCGCCAATTGTTGTTACTTGGATCATTTGACCTCCGAGGCATCAACGACGCGATGTAAACATGCAAAAAAAAAGGGTCCGACAGCGATCGACGGTGTGCCGACTGCTTGTCCGATGATTAAGTCAGCAAAAGGATGGAGAAAAGGAAGAAGGGAGTTTGCGCAGTTGGAATTGCATACCTTTCCCTCGTGGGGAGTCTTTTTGTTTTATACTCGAACTTCTCCTTAATTAAAGGGAAGATAATCTCGTGATTTTGGTAATAAAATCTCTTTCCTTATTAAGTGACTAATTTCTCTCTTATTATGATTTATGTTTTTGAGACCTAAGTGAGTTTTGATATCGGCGAGATCCGTGAATAAATATCACGTGCAATTTCCTCCTTAATATATTTATTCCATAACAAACTTCTCGCATATGATAGGATGACCGACGTGGATTCGGATCCCGCATCAGGGTTTAGGACTCTATCGTCTGGTTAGTTTCCGCATGATTTTAATACGGCAGGCCGTCTTAAGCCTCTTCATGATGTACCATTCGGGCGCTAGGCCTATTGAGTAGTGGGTCTGAGCTTAAAGGTCAAGGTACTCACAGGACGGTATCAATAGTCATTTTCAACTCTTAGGCTCCTTTTGGAACCGGAAAGTATCAAGGCTAAAAAGACTATATATATATACACACACACTAATGTTTAGACCTAATAGAGAAGTAAAATGTACACTAATGCGTAGATGTGTGTTACAAACTCTGTGTAGCAAAGATGGAAGGCACGTGAAAATGTAATGTGTACTCATGAGAGAGTTTATGGTGCTTAGTGGACTTTTTGAATCCTCGCAGTTGTTTCCTCAATCTAACAAATGACTCAAATTCATAGAAAAACAACGCTAAATATGTTTAGATTGATGAATGGATTCCACTTGAGCGCCTTCTTTTGCGGTTGTAGTTTGAGGAGAAGCCTCTAGCATTGTAATAAAATGACGAAAAATACGCAGGAGAACAAAGTAGGAACAGAAGATAGTCAAATGTATCTTATCATAAGATGTTTTACTAAGGAATCGTGAGGTTCGACTTATCATTTATGTAAAAGAAAAAGAAAGAAAAATTGATAAGAGAATTAACTACAACGACTTCATATATTAACCCAGAGATACAAATTAGAAAAGTTCGTAGGTATAGTTGAGCCCAAATTACTAATTGTAATTATTCACAAAGTCTAAAATCAACTCTATTACTAAATATATTATTATACATTTATACCATGACGAATCATCCAATTATGATTGCCGGTAGAAAACTTCTACGGGCTACAATCTGTGAATTAATAATTCACGTTTCTTGAGTAATTTTTGGGTTGACCTATGAAGAGAATTAAGTTAGAATTGCAAGTAGGGAGTGGCAATACACTTAATAAAATAATGAGTAGAGATTCATCAAAAGTCAAGAACATGAACCCGCAAATAGAGTTAAAATAAAGGCTTTTAAACCAAAGTCAGAATTAAATTTTCTGTATTTAGATGTAGGTTGGAGTTTAGTTTCAAAATAATTTCATTTTTTTTACAAAAATAAATAAATAGACTTCTCAGAGAAATGCATCCAAGCTTTTATTAGGCATGTATTCATAGATCAATACGAATACATGCCTAATAATTTTCCTCTCAAAGCAGCAGCCAAGGAGTCTCACAAGGTTCCGTGGTTAGAGTAAATGTTTTGGCAACCGACCGACCGCAAGTCCGACCGGGTCGAACTGGGCCAACCGCCATTAAACCGATCCGGTTCAATCAAAAAACCGTTTTTGCATGGAACCTTCAGAACCGACGGTCAAACCGAGGAACCGGATGAATCGCCAGCTTCGTGAGAACCGACCCGCTCACGCTACACTTTTTTTTTTCAAGTTAAAACAACGTCGTTTTGATGCTTTTTACATCGAAACTACGCCATTTTGCTTAGGATTAGAAAGCTTGTAGGGTTAAAAGACTTGTAACTAAAAAAAAATTCAATTAATAATACGGGCCTCATGGATTTGAATATGGGAAGGAGAAGGCAAGGAAACTACTCTTACTACTATAATCACACAGATTATTTTAGATATTAACAAAATTATATATTACTACTAATAAGTATATATATTTATATAAATACGTTTTCTTTCATTTTTAATATGTTTTCATATATCAACATTATACATATTTTTAAAATAAATTTTAAAATACTTTATTTATATAAAATAAATAATATCTTAAATATTATTAATTATATATTTTAAAATATAAATAATATTTATTACGCCACCGGTTCAACCACTTCTGTCCACCAAGGAACCGTGAACTCCAGAATCTTTCGATCTGGGCCACCGGTCCGGTTTTTAAAATATTGGTTGAGAGTTTAGGTATCACCACAACCTCGTTAATTCTTCCAACCCTAGTGCGGGTGCTCGAATGTTAGAGTACATAATAGAGGATGAACATCATGTTTATTGATAGAAGAGAACATAAAATCTATTACAATGGAACAAAGTAGACAAGAGAAGGGGTTATATACATGTGATGGGCACCCTAGAATTATGTGGAGAAAGGACTCTACATGTAATGCGTGACACCAATGGGCCGAGATTGACGTAGCTGGAAGGGTATGGATATGTTGTCGTTCGTGGCCACATCAAGTAGTGAGCGTAAGCTTCTCAACATGCCCCCGCGTTTCGAACAAGGACCGAGGCATAGCCAGAGCAAGGAAGTGAAGACGATAAGCTCATAATGGTTTAGTGAACATATCAACTAGCCGATCACCAGCGGGCTTTAGCGAACCTTGAGCTTCAGGTAAAGGATACAAGATCACGGACAAAATGAACATCAATTTCAATGTTCTTCGTGCGGGCATGATGCATAGGATTAGATGCTAGGGCTTGAGCCCCCATATTGTCACACCACAAGAGCGGAGGAGAGGTCTGAAGACGAATACCAAGCTCATTTAGAAGTTGGTGGATCCATTGCAATTCAGAAGCTGCTGATGCCATGGCATAGTATTCACTCGTACCCGCTGGATCGAACCACAATTGATCGCATTCGAGCTCAAACTAATCAAGTTTCCACTCTAAGAAATGCACACACTGCATACGTATTTATGATCAATACTACTAGCCCAATTAGCATCGGAGTAGCCCTCAAGACTGAAAACTTTGGCTGGATGAAAGAAAAGGCCATAATGAATGGTGCCCTTAATGTACTGATGAAGTCATTTACAAGCTGCCCAATGAGCAAATCTGCAGCGTGGAAGAAACTAACTGAGCTTATTGATCAGAAGAGCCACCCAACTGAGTTGCTATCGGGTGCCATATTTCAGACCGGCCAAAAATGGCACCCAAATCACCAAAAACCATGCTCCAACGGAGATGGCATCGAAGGTGGCAAAATGCCATCCGTGATGTCGTTATATTTGGCAACTTTGGAGTAGACGGTGAGGATGCAAAATAGCCGTTGATGGCTCCTGTGCATCTCAACGGCTCTCTCAACGACTATATCCGATTTCAATTTCTATAAAAACACAGAGATTCAAAGGGGAAATGAGCTTACCGAATCCTTGCCTTCGAAACCCTAGAACGGAACAAACCCCAACTTCCCTGAAATATTGTCCGAACTCCTACTCTGTTGTCGCTGTGCGTGAAAGGAGGAAGAGGAAGAAAGAAAGAAGGAGGAGGGAAGAGGAAGAAAGAAAGAAGGAAGAAAATCGCAGAGTCGCTGGAAGGAGGAGGAAGATGAAGAAGAGGAGTATGAAGAACCGCTTGAAGGAAGAAAGGTGTTCTCTTAAATTCAATTTCTTGATTTTTAAATTAAAATAGATAAATTGCTAATTTTTTAATTTATTATAAATTTTATAATTGGTAGATTCATTCATATACTTTATAAATTGTCTATTCTTTAAATTGATTATAATTTTTTTTTAATTAATGAATTGTCTATTCTTTAAATTGACAATTTGATTTTTTTAAATTTAAATTGATAAATTGGATAAAATTGCTCATTATTTAAAATTGATTATAAATTTTATAATTGATAGATTTATTTGTATACTTTATAAATTGCCTATTCTTAAATTGATTAGAATTTTTTTTTTTTTTTGTAGATGGATTTGCAAATATGACTGCTTTAACCGATTGGTTTATGAACGACACCGATTTGAGGATGATACTATTCAGAGCAATCCCACAAAGATGGCGCCGTGACAAAATGTAGTCGCCTTATTTGAGAAAATCGCAAAGGACAAAGAACTTCTCTATAGAAGAAGATAAATTAATTCTGTGTTTGCATGGCTTAATACGAGCAAAGACGCATCATCGGGAATGAACAACAAGGTGGTGCATTCGCAAAGAATATTGCAACATTTTAAAACTTCAAGGAGGCAATCATGAAGAGCTGTTTCTAATTTTCTGCTATTAAAAGTCATGGACTGATATAAATGCAAAATGCAAGAAATTTGTCGGTTTTCATAGTCAAATCAAAGACTCGGCAAAGTGAACACACCGAGCAAAATAATGTAAGATATAAACTTTTAATTTAGACACTAGTATGATTTGATATTTGAACTATTAACTGAATAATTTCATATGTTTTTCAGATTGATGAAGCAAAAGAAATGTTTGCTAAGATTACTGGAAAACCATTTCAATACGAGCATTGTTGGAATATATTAAAAATGGAATGGAAATGGACTGCATCCGACCAAAGAATAAGCAGAAAGCAAAACTCATTCAATCGGTAGTCCCGCTTGAATCAACTCAGCGCTGAACCTGCTATTCAACTCACATGAGGGATGGACACTCGAACCTCTTCCTCTCCCAACCTCGATAGGTCATTGGACATAAAGGCTTCGAAGAAACAACTTAAAAACAAAGAGAAGCAAATCGATGTTAAAAGATCACTAGATCATCACCATTGGAATGAAAGAATGGAAGTAGAACGACAAAAAGTTGAGCGACAGGACAAAATTTATGCTCAACAGGAGATAGCATTGGAGCAACATCGTAAACAGTTAGGAATTGAAGAAAGACAGGTGCAAGAAATTCAAATGCAAAATGAGATGAAAATCATGGAAACTGATACTACTGGTATGAACCCACTTTCAACATATTGGAATAACTCAAGATAGAGGTTATGAAAGCGGGTTTTAATTTTTAGTTGTTATTTATTATGTTGCTATTATTTTTTAATTTGTAGTCATTATTTATTATGTTGTACTGGAATTGAAAAGATAATTTAAATGAAATTGGAATTGAAAATACAACATGAAATTAAAATTGGAATTAAAATACAATGTGAAATTGAAATTGGGAATTAAAATACAACATGAAATTGATATTGGAATTGAAAATACAACATGAAATTGAAATTTGGAATTAAAATATAACATGAAATTGAAATTGGAATTGAAAATACAACTTCAACTTGAAATTGATAGAGGTTATTAGTCGCCATGTCATCCCACAAATGCTCGATAAGATCTTACTGCAGTTGAGAATGAGATCATTCTTGATATGATAAATGAGTTTGCATGAAGTCTCAATTTATACGCATGTGACACTTCTATTGTGCGGATTTGCATCACTTCCATCAGCCATTGTTACCAATATCTCCTTTGTCCTCACGATCCATATTATGCATTATTATGCACGCTTTCATAATATCCGCAAGTGATCTTCATCCTAAAACGTGTCGTCCATGCACAATTGCAAAACGGGCTTGAAGTACCCCAAATGTCCGCTCTACATCTTTTCTTACCGACTCTTGTGCTTTAGCAAAATGTTTTTTCTTCAAACCTTATGGACAGGGAATTGTTTTTACAAATGTCTACTCCACCTGATAAATACCATCAGCTAGATAATATCCCATTCTATACTCATGACCATTTGCTAATAATGTAAAAACAGGGGACCTATCTAGAACATTTATGTCATTCAATAAACCAGGTAGACCAAAGAATGCATGCCATATCCAAAGATCTTGAGATGCCACAGCTTCTAAAATGATTGTTGGTTCATGACAATGACCAGTATACATACCTTACCACGCGGTAGGACAATTTTTCCACTTCCAATGCATGCAATCAATACTCCCTAACATGCCGTGAAAGCCACGCTTGTTCCCGTTTGTAGCAATCGGTTAATATCGAGCATTGTTTGGTGACCTCAGTAATGGTCGCCAAATTTTGCACACAAATTTTCACAACCTTCTCGTAATTCCTCTATGGCCTTGTTTTCTCCACTCGATGTATTAACTACGAATCCGCCGGCAGTTCCATAGGCAAGAATTCTATAAGCAAACCGCTATCTTTGGAAGGGATGACAAACCGAGAACTCCAACGTATCCGCTTCTTTGGATGAAGTATGATCATATTGTTCAAACTCATTTAAGCAATTCAAAAAAAGATGACAACTCATTCGAACCTCATTCGAAAAACTCATATACATAAGGGGTAGCACGATTAACCATTCGTGGCCTGAACGGAACCATACGATGTCTTCATCCGCTCGACTAAACCCTTCGGACTCTAGTCATGAAGATACAATAGAACTAAATCATCATTATCTTCTTCTTCAATATTGAGGATCTCTCCTAAAGTATTAGGAAAACGATTCATATAACTTGATGAACGAAAATATGAAAGGATAAATAATCAAAGAGAAATGAGATATTGGAAAACTGAAAAAGAATGTAAGATAAATGGATGAAAAACATGAGAAAAATTATCATATTTATAAACGAATTATAATTTTTAAAAAATTTTTATTGGCGGTTAAATTTCTTTCAAATTTTGAATTTCAATCTGTTAAAATTAAATTAAATTTTGGCTAATGTAATTTTGTAAATTTGAATTTTATTACATAAATATATTCAAGTAAATTACGATCGTTATAAAAAATATATCCGTTAAAATATAATTGTTAAGTTTAATCATGGTTTTAATAAAAAACATTTAATTATTGTTCATAACCCTAGATTTTAACACTTACCATTGAAGCAAAAACACTGTTCAAAGGTGTCAAAACACTGTTCAGATTGCAAAATGATATTTGACACCCCATTTTTAACAACTTCCATTAGAGTTGCTCTAAAAGCAATGTCAGGACGTGTGTGAGTAAGATATTGTAATGCCCCCACAGTGCTAGGGTAAAGGAAGGGATGGTCAAAAGGAAGGCTATCAGAAAGATAGAGCCCTTTAATAATACTGGGGTAAATGCAGGAGAAAGAGATCGATGCATACTTCGCTTGACTAAGATGAAGACCGAAGGAGGAACTCAAAACCAAGGAAGTATCAACAAGGCCAAGGTCCTTGAGAGCAAACGTGAGATTGAGGTCGTGAACAAGGAAATAATAGCAGGAATCCTCCAAAGGATTAAGATATCATCCACGAGAAACCAAGAGAAATCCAGGATTACCATTTCAATGAAGAAAAATAAAGAGGAGTCAAAGTGCAGAACCCATTCAAGGAGAGAGTAGTTTCAGACGCTAAACCAAGCCCCAGAGCCCGTTCAGACCAGGCACGCCTACTCGAACCGACAAACATGGTTAGGATCGAAGCATCAACATAGCCTTCTCGGTTGTGCCATGAAGACGCTTCATGGAGATCACCATCCAAAATAGCTATTGAAATCAATATAGCCGAATGTAAGAAGTTGTTAGTAAATGTGTACCAGGTGGAAAATGATTCAATAGTAGAGGGTTTAACCACCTGAGAGTAAGGTATCAAGTAGTCAATGCCCGAACTCCGTTGAAACCCTCGCCACCATGGAGCCTTATAGCGATTCAAGGAGCCATCATCATTATACTTGACATGAAAAGTCCATTTGTTGTTGATATCAGCCGATTTGGGAGTAGAGGAAACAAGCTCCCATGTGTGATTGTACGAGAAGGGCTGAAAATCTCGGTCTATGGCATTTCCAAATGAGTCGAAGAGCAATGAGATGAGTTGGGCTTAAGAGAAGAAGAGGAGAAGAAGAGATGTAAGCTCGAGGTTTGACACGCCTGACTTAGCCCTCGATTTCATGGGACAACGAGCAACGAGGAGCAAAGGAAAGAGGGAGAGGGGTGACGGGGAAGGAGAAATGAACCCGAATATGGGCAGAGAAGGGTCGTGAAGCATGGAAGGTGGAGAGGAAGGCTTAGGGGAGAAAATAGGATTAGGGGAAGGGTTAGGTGTGGAGACCAATTGTGCTTATGGTGAAAGGGGTTTTGAAGGAGAAGGGAGAGGAAAAGGATGCAAAATAGGTGGAGAGGGAAGAGCTCGGAAGTGGAAGAAACAGGAAAAAATAGTGATAAGGAAATTAAGGCCTCACCAAAGGTAACAAGATCCGGCAATGTAAACATCGCCCGCAGGAATGGAGTCATTTGTACCCTTTGTGATAAGGGCTATAGCCAAGAAAAACGATAGTGAAGTCCTAAATGGAACTTATGGCAACCTGTAAGGATGGAGGTATGGATAACAAGCACAACCAAAGGTGCGTAAGAAGGTTATAATCTGGAGGTTGATGAAAGATCTCGTTTCATAAGGTGACTTGTGATTTAAAACAAGAGTACAGCAATTAAGAAGATATGTAGCCGTGAGAAGGCCTCCCACTCAGTACTTGAGATCCATGGAGGCCTGCCAACAAAGCGAGACCCATATCAACAATGCTCCTATGCTTCCTCTCAACCTTTCCCTATTGGTGATGGGTGTGGGGACAAGGGTGCCGAATTGCAATGACATGCTCTTGAAGAAGAGAAGGCAACCATCTATATTCACCTCCAAAATCAGTTTGGAGACATTTGAGCTTTGTATCTAGTTGACACTCAACCATCTTAATGAAACGAAGAATAAAGGGAAGTTACTTCGCACTTGAGCTATGGATACACCCGCACATACCGGTGAAATCATCAACAAACTAATGTAGTAAATCAGAAAGCATCGAGAGCTTATAAGGGAGGGACCCACAAGTTTGAATGCACAAGCCGTAGGGACAAGTGGTCTTGAGTGGTGCAAGAAAAAGTGATGTGGGATGTAATTTTCCATATCGACGAGGTTCACAAAAGAAATCTTGTTTCAGAGAATGGAGTCTCTAGCTTCACGCAACATGACTTGATGTTGAAGTGAGTCGCATTATATTGAGTTGGTAGAGTCCATCGTTGAGTCAGTTCTTGAACTAGCATCGCCATGGTGAGTTTGTCTCTTACATAACAATGAGAAGTGTCAAACTCGGAGTGATAACATTGTTGTGAGAGTAAATCGATATGCTAATAAGGTTCTTTTTATATCGTGCACCATAAGTATTCTAAGATGGAGAGGTTCAAGGAGGAGGTGTGAGACTCCACTCAACATGAGTAATGGAGAGAGGAGAACCGTTGCTAATAACTATCGCTCGCTGGGACCATGATATGCGCCCGAGATTCAAGAGCTACGGAATTGTGTGGAAGACGAGTAGCACCATTGTCAAGATACCAAGCCTCATCTCGAATGTGTGGAGTTCGTGTCGCGAATGTGAGCTTATGTCACAGAGACAATGTGAGCTTTAGCCGCAGAGGTCACTATAGAAGTCGGGCTTTGCCGGGTCACAAGAAAACCTCAAATTAAATCGATGATAACGCTTAGAGCCAGTGTCCTAAACGACCACATATTTGAAAGACATAGTAGCCCTGGATATGAATCAGTGATCCTCGTAAGAATTTCTTAATGCTGGCTATATGAATTGAAATTAACTGAATTAGTTTGGTCTAATAAAGGTGAGATATATGGATTCTTAATCAGTCTAATATGGGGCTGGCTAGTGTGGGCCGAGTACGGCCCGGCCCGTAATGAGAGGGCCCGTGGTCGAAGACTCTATAAATAGTGCTCAAGTCCCTCCCCTAACCCTAATGATACACATTTTGACTCACATCCAGATCTAGAGAAAACTCTCCTCTCGTGAGTGGCAATCTCATTAGGCCAGTGTTTTAACGAAGGGGATAGGAGAAGATCTTCGAGTCTGCACACCGCGATCGCCGCTAATTCCATGTGAAGCATGATGGATTCCAAATCGCACGAATCGACAATTCTTCCGTTGTGTTTTGTTTTCTAACTATGGTGATCCCGGCATGCCATGCTCGCGTCTACATCCGTACGAGCCTACCATAGTTTGGAACCGAAACATGCGACAGGGTTTTGTTCGAGAGGTTTTTGTCCGCCAAATTTTTAACAGATGAAAGTTAAATTTTATTACATATTTGGAATCTACCGGCGAGACGAATATTGATGGGTGGCACGCCGCCGTGAGGAGGTCGGACGCACGCCACGCGCCTACACGCGCGGCCGTTCGAACCGGGCGCATTCGACACGGTGAACCGCTTGATGACGCCATCGAGGCCCGATCCGCTGACCCGGATTTTGACCCCTATTCCCATTATTATTTTCTAACGTTTTTTTCATTAAGGTAATTAATTAATTACTATTTGAATTACCATTATTATTTTCATAACGTCTTTTCATTAAGGTAATTAATTAATTACTATTTGAATTACTATTATTATTTTCATAACGTCTTTTCATTAAGGTAATTAATTAATTACTAGTTGAATTGTCTATTAATGAATTGAACAAAGATAATTAGCATGACATGTAATGTAAAAGACATACTCTCGCTTTTCCCGTCCGCATTACATATATATATAGCGAATGTGATGCATAAAGTTTATATCCCTAAGATGCAGAGATTTCACGATTAATTTGCTGTGACCACCAAAGTGGCACACTCGACCGGGCTCCGAGAAACATCACCATATCAGAAATGGATGTCTCCGTTTTATCACAAGGATCATACTCCCAAAGAGGTGATCTTGCAGACCATGAGTATGTATAGCATGTGCTTGAGAAATGACTGATCTTAGTGATTCATCACCCAAAGGTGGTGATTTCTAATGAAGATTAGAATATGTTCTCATGGCCACGCCATGTGTGGAGAGTGTACAACCGCATGTCATATTTTTCTCGCCCAAAGGTGATTATGTGATGATGTATGTAATTTGTGATAAGTATTCACATAATGTCGATTGTATTGTTTGTTTGTTTTCCGCCACTTTTTCAGAAACGGCAATTCCATTTCACCGAGGTCCTTAATGATTGAACTTTAAGAAATGGAAAGTGAGATTTTCTATTCGAATGGAGTCATGGATGTCTACATTGCTCTACAAAAGATGTTTGCAGATATCACGGCCACCAGTACTGGGAGAAGAGCAATAGGATTTGCTTATTGACAATGAAGAAATCCATTCAAGAACACTTAAAAAGTGGTTTACCAACACCTGCATCAAGTATGAAATGACGGCAAACTTTAGAGGCAAGAACCGTATATCATCTAATGGTCGAGGATTGGTACACTTCTTCAAAACTCTTCAATATGAAGTATGATGGCATCATTAAGTTAGAGATTATGTCCTTAGGGATGGCATCTAAAGACGGCTTCAAGCTCTTAATGCTCACCTCGATGCTTGCATTATGCATCAAGCCCTAAACACCCTTCCACCTGATTTTGGGATTATAAAGACAAATTACAATTCCCAAGATGAGACTTGGTCAATTAATGACTTGATAGCAAGGGTGGTGGCAGAGGAAGAGAAACTTAAGAAGGAAAAAGGGCATATGGCCTTATATGTTTCTAGTTCCCACAAAAGGAAAAATAAGAAGTCCATAAATCGTACTCATAAAGGTACTCATGACACTACCGGTCAATCCGACAATATGGGTCCAAAAAAGACATCTTTCAAAAGGGATGGTGACCGCTGCTTCTTTTGTAAGAAGAAAGGTCACATAAAGAAGGATTGTGCAAAGTTTAAAGCTTGTTATTCAAACGTGAGCCTACAGGTAATGATTCTTTATCACTTGTTTGTGAATCCAACCTATCTGAAGCACCATCCAGCTTCTTTGGCCTGGAGCAGCGGTGCAACTAATCATGTTGCGTTTACCATACAGGGATTCATAAACCGGAGGAAGCCAAATCAAGATGAATCAAGACTCAACAGGTGGGAAATAAATTCAGAAAGCCGATGTTATGTTTGTGGGAGATGTAATCTTGATTCTAGACTCTGGTTTTAGATTAATGTTGAAAGACACTTTTTATGTACCTTCATTTAGACGTAACTTAGCCTTTCGTATTGTGTTTCGACAAGTATGACTACTCTTTGAAATCAGCAATGTTATTTCTTTGTTTCTTGATTCAAATAAGGTTGGGTGTTGTTATATGTCCAACGGATTGTACAGATTGTGTTTATCTCCCAATGACATATACGTAGTTTATACTAACAATTAAAAGGTTGTTTCTAAGAGATCAAGCATCTATGAAATAAATACGATTGTGGCATAAACGGCTTCGGCCATATTCCTATGATAAAGTAGAAAGGCCGGAGAAGACTAACATCCCGCCCTCGCTCTAAAATGACTTAGAGACATGCGACCGTTGTAGAGGTAAAATGACCAAGATAAGAAAGAAAACCGCAAACCGGGTCTCCGACTTGTCGAGGTCATTCACACCGATATAAGTGGACCTTATACGGCAACCTTGTGTAGAAATTTTTATTTCATCACATTTATTGATGACTATTCTCGATATGGTTATCTGTACTTGATTAAAGAAAAGGTTGAGTCTCTTGACAAGTTCAAGATTTTTCGGACTAAAGTCGAGAAATAGTTGGGAAAAGTCATAAAGGTTGTTCGATCTGACCGAGGTGGAGAGTATTATGGTAAGCATGGCAATGCCGGACAGCTTAAGGGGCCATTCGCCAAATACTTAGAGGATTCTGGGATAGTGGCTCAATTTACTATGCCTGGGAGTCCTGAGCAAAATGGTGTAACCGAAAGGCGCAATCGCATTCTTATGGAAATGGTAAGGAGTATGATTAGTAGGACAAATTTACCTGGTTTTCTGTGGGGGTGAATCTGAAAACAAATGGTACATTCTAAATCGTGTACCTACAAAGTCAGTTCATCGACCTTTGAGTTATGGACTGGGCGTAAGCTTAGCTTTAAACCATCTTAAGGTTTGGGGATGTCCCAGTAGTGCTGAAGTTGTATAATCCAACATTAAGTAAGTCGACTCAAGAACCACCTCAAGGTTACTGTATCTTACCCTAACATTCAAGGATATTGGTTCTATAATCCCAATGGAGGCACAAGGATTGTGGAATCACAGACAGCCAAGTTTTTGGAGTTTGATGTGGCAGAAGAAAGTAGCTGCTCACAGACTATTGAGGATAATAGTATAGTGCGCGGATAGGGCATCTTTATCTCCTCCCATATGTATAATTGTGGAGACTCCCACACCCATATTGAAACCTGGGCTGAGGTTCGGGATCCCGTTGTCGAGACAAATTCCTAATGAAGTTCATCAAGGCTCTCGTGCGTGGATGTGGCTATTGCTAATTCCAGTAAGGACCCTATTAGGAGAGATGATCAGCTATACCACCGGACTATTTAGTCTATATAGGAAAGCAAGACTACGACACGGTTCTCGTGGTCGACCACCGACTTGGCGCGGAGTCGTGTCTCTTTGTCCTCATTCAACTATGTCGGATGCAATGAGAGATGAAATTCAACGGCGGCGATAACGGAGTTTTGGGAAATTGAATTACCCGAAGGTCATAGACCCATTACTACAAATGGGTGTATAAGACTAAAAGGGACCCTAAAGGAAAGATTGAGAAGTTTAAAGCCGATCGTAAATAAAGGTTTCACTTAGAGAGAAGTGAGAGACTATGAAGCAACCTTTCTCCGGTCTCTTCTAAAGATTTTCTATGATCATGGCATTAGTTGCTCATTTCGGAGCATGGAGCTACACCAGATGGATGTTAAATCGCTTTCAATGGAGACCTTAATGAAGAAGTCTATACGATGCAACCCGGTTTTCGAGGCAAATGATTCAGTACGCTTGTATGTAGATCAAAAGTCTATTTATGGTCTCAAGTAAGCTTCTAGACAATGGTACTTAAAATTTCATAGTGTTGTTATCTATATGGTTTTGTTGAGAACAGCAGATCAATGTATATATCGAAGGTCGGTGGGAGGAAATTCATTTTCCTTATACTCTGCGATGATATCCCGCTGCAAGCAAAGGACTCCTGGTTTACTACATGAGACAAAGCTAGATGTTGTCAAAGAACTGGAGCATGAAGGACTCAGAGGCGCTTCTGGTCTCCGGCATTGAGATTCATAGGAATCGCTCGCGGACTTTTGGGTTTATCTCAGAGCATATGTTGATCGATTTTAGAAAGATTCAACATGCAACAATGTAAGCCAGAATCGCTCTCCTGCCCCCAAAGGTGATAAGTCGAAGTCCGTTTTCACAAAATCTCTCATTCGCATTTTCGAGAAAGCCCAAAATGAAGAATGTACTTATGCTAGTGCACACTTCGGGAGTATTATATGCTCAAGTATGTAATTAGGCCTGACATTGCCTGCACAGACTTGTGTGATATCACCAAATCCAGACACGATCACTGGGTTGCCGCTAAGAAGGTTATGAGGTATTTGTTATGACAAAAGACCATATGCTGATTTACAAACATGTCTGTGGACCCCGCAACTAGTCGGGTATCTCTGATCTCGCACTTTGCCGGGTCGCTGATGAAAAGAAGTCAACAACAAAGCATCTTTGCCAGTGAGGTGCAAGATCATGGAAAAGGAGAAACAAATCAATAGCATCCTACCATGCAAGCAGAGCTCAGAGTATGCTTTTCAAAGAATTTACTCAGCACTCCGTCTCGAAACCCCATTAAGGAGCCGACCGTGATTTGATTTTTGTGGATAGGCCCATACAATCAGACAGGACAATAACTCGCAGCGGTCGTTTGTTAACAACAAATGCAGGTCTCAAGGGGGTCTAAGCATATGGAGGTCAAGTACCCGACTATAAAGGAAAAAGTTCGCACTTAAGGATATTGCAAAGGGAGCACATTTCACCAGATATATGATTGCGCGATCCGCTAACTAAAGGCCTTCGCCTCGATATTTGATCGACATGTCATTAATACGGGCTTAGGAGTATCATGGGATAACACAATTAGTGGAGCCATAGTTTTATGTTGCTCTTATGAAGTTCGTGATTCGATTTCATTACATTTCAAATATTTGAATATGCATTTCAAATCTGTGATTCAATGAGGTGATTGTGGAATGTGATTTATCATTTAGTACATATAATTGTTGAAAATCTCAGAGGCATCAGGTAAACCTTGAGTACTGTGCTATGGGGCATTCTTGGCATTAGCCTTAACAATATGTCTTGTTACACATAAAGTACAGCTTAACTATCATAAGATATATCCGTGTTCGTTTGAACCATGACGGATATTCTCCGTGACACACTGTGTTTTGTGACACTTTAAGGAGAGAGAATTGACTACCAAAATGATAACACATGAAGTATCACTCATTATGCAAGTGTTGTCCATTTAACACACATTACCATATTTAATCCATATCGCAAAGTTGAAAGCTCGCGGACTATGGAAGGCTCATGCGAGTACATGCAAGCCTGGGTGTTCGAGACTTTACGGGATGGGATTGACTATTGGGCGAATGTAATCTCTGCACTACACGAGGGTGGGCACATAGTTCGTTTCACTAATATCGCCCAAGTGGAGAAATGTAAGAATTTCAATGTGGGCTATATGAATTGAAATTAACTCGAATTAGTTTGGTCTAATAAAGGTGATATATGGATTCTTAATCGGCCTAATACGGGTCAAGGTTTGGCCGAGTACTGTCTCACCCCATAATGAGGGCCCCGGTCGAAGACCTTTATAAATAGTGCTCAAGTCCTCCTAACTCAATGATACACATTTTGACTCACATCCAGATCTAGAGAAACTCTCCTCTTGTGAGTGGCAATCTCATTAGGCCGTTGTTCTAACGTAAGGATAAAGAAAGATCTCGAGTTCGTGTTCGCGATCGTCGCGCAATTCCGCGTGGCTTACAATGGATTCCTAAATTAGGTACGCGAATCGATACCTCTCTCCTGCTATTGTGTTTTGTTTCTAACTATGGTGATCCCGGCATGCCATGTTCGTGGCCTACTTCTTCCATCAAATGTCACTCACATCAGCACACCTCTGGAACTAGAATGAGTTCTCTGCAGAAACAAAGTGGGGTGAAGATTGATCTGGCATGGAAAATGGTGATTAGATAATTTTAGTTAGTGGCAATAGTTAGATTCATGCCTGAGGTACCGAATTTTTCTGCGCGTTCATGATTTTAAGCATGAATTGAGCTTCGAGTAAGGTTACAGAGTCCTTTGATGTGAGATTGACTACCATTGGTTCATATTCAGGACCTAGTCCTCCTTGTATATATAACACAATTTCATCATCAAGAATAACCTGTCCAGCACTCATTAATTCATGTGCCAGTGATTTCATTTTGAGTATGTAGTCCTAATATAGAGATCCCTTTTCGTGGTTTGGAGGAGAAAACGAAGATGCAGCACCCAGCCTAGACTTAGTGGAGAATAATTGTTCCAATAACTTCCAGACTTCAGAGGAAGTGGAACAATGAATTACATGTGCAAGCATGTTTTAAAAAATAGAAGATAAAATCCAACTAAGTAAGAATTGATCTGATCAAGTCCAAGTGAGATATTCTGGATTTACAGTAGCTTTATCATCAAGAAACTTTGCTGGTGAAGATCGAGTGCCAAACAACAGATCATCCAATCCATAGTTGGTATGATTTGAGATCTCCACAATATGCAATTCGATCAATCGAGTCGAACTCCAACTGGTGTGAGTGTGGAAGGCAAGACTATGGAGGAAGATTGAGTTGCAGGAATTCAAGCCGATTGCAAAGAAGAAGAAACTGACTCCATTAACAGATCCTGAAACTCTGATACCATGTTAGAGTACATGGTAGAGGACGAACATCATGTTTATTGATAGAAGAGAACATAAAATCTATTACTATGGAACAAAGAAGACAAGAGAAGGGGTTATATACATGTGATGGAAGGTTAAAAATTATGGAGAAAGGGCTCTCAGCATGTAATGCATGACACCAAGTGGCTAAGACTGAGTTAGTTGGAAAGGTATGGATCTGCTGTTGCTCAGGTGTAGCGTGCACATTGGTAGTAGCTGGAAGCTTCTCAACATCGAATCAAAGTTTAAATTCAAATTTCAAATCAAAGTTTGAATTCAAATCAAAGAAATTGAAAGACTTTAGCCCAAGCCTATGAACGCTTCTAATACACATCAAGAAATGGAATAATCCAAATTATAAGGCATACCAAAGAAATCAACCCTAGTTTGGTAACTAAGCACCTATAAAAGCACAGTACAATGGCAACGAGGAAAATCAGTAGACGCAGGAAGGATAAAATGATAACAATAGGTAGTGCTAACGGCATTTACAACCCCACAGCTACTTCTCGACTCCGACCGATCAAAACTCAGATCTTGTGAGCCTCGACCGAGCTCGAGCCTCGACTCAAATGTTAACTAGTCGAGTCGAAGAACCTCGTAACTCGACTAAAAGCTCGCGAGAAACTCGAATATTTTTGTATATAAAATTTTAAAGTTTTTTTTAATTTTAGATCTCTACTAGGGAATTACATATATAATATATCTCTATTTTTTTATTCTTAAACAATCACATTTTGTGTCATTTAGTTATAAATATATTTATTTTAAAAATAATTAATTTTCTTTAAAGAAAAGATGTAAGAGAATAGAGATTTATTCATAAATTATATTAATAAGTTAGTATTATAAACGTGATAAATATATATATATATATATATATATATATATATATATATATATATATATTCCATAATAATCGATTCCTAAAGTCTGATATATAATAATTAGAGGTGCTAATGAACGAGACAACTTATGAGCCACCCCGGACTCGACTCGATCAAACCTCGACCGAGCAGTTCCCGACTGGGCTTAAGCCCGATTCAGCCTCGAGCCGACTCAAAAACTGTTAACGACCCGACCGAGCCCGCCTGAACTCTGAACCTCCGACTCCGCCGCATCATTAGCAACCCTAGATAACAACATTGATTGTCGAGGCATATTACATATGAAACTATATGAATGAGCTGGAGCAAACTTTACCCCTAAAATTTTAAAAAAATGCTTTTATTAAGATTGAGCATGTGAACTGATGTTTAAAGGACAGCTAGACTACTATTATGCTATCTTACCCTACTGAACATGGTTATGCCCCCTTTATTTATTTCTGCAGCTCCGCCACTGCTTTTAGAACAATTTCTGGATCACAACACCTCAATGCAAAAAATATTTATAGAAGGTAACATTGGATCAAGACATACTCATCTTCAAATTGTCTTCCACCATATTCATGCCACGCATGTTGGATACATAGCCATTCTGAATTTAGAAAAATATAAACACGTTCAGGTGCGCATTTTTCCTATTATAAGCCGATCAGTTCCTTATGAGTGGTTTGGCATAAAACTTTTCAGCACTATGATTTCTCATCTACTAGATCTTTTATCTATGCATGATTTTTTTCTAGAGGTTAGTCCAGCACCACACCCCCAACTTCACATGGTTCATTATAAAGACAATTTGATAATAAAAACACTAGCAAGTAATTAATGGACAATGGGCAGTGGCTGGATGATGTAGTTTTGATATTGCAAGGAAGCAGTAGGAGGTAGATGTGAGTGGTAAAATCTAATGCCTTACTCAACAAAGCCAGAGGGCGATGGCTTGATGATGTTTTGATAAATAGTGCAAAGGAAGGAATAGGACGTAGGTGGATGGTCACATTTAATGCCTTTACCCAACAAAGCTAGTGACGTCTGCGCCAGGGAGTACTAATTTTTAATTTTTAATTCAGATATGTATGAAGATAAAGAGAAGCAGCGTGAATCAGTTGTGGGATCATCAACATGAAACGGCTGAATTTGCAATAAGTTCATAATATAATTGAAGGCAATATGTTTTAGGATCTCAACTAGAAGTTTCCACTTGAATAATATACTAAAGAAAGAAAGGTTGAACGTACTATTGCAGCACACCAGCAGCCCTCAATCATAGTAATACGGACTTTAGCGAGAAAATTTCTATCATAGATTCTATCTGTGCCACTCCGCACTTCAATGGTAATGCTTTGGGAGTGGAAGATGTGATATTTCTCACTACAAAGCATTCCCACAGCACTTGGATATAAATGGTCTATCTTACACTTGTACACATAAGAGTCTCACAAGTATGCATCTCAATATCTCCTCTTGAAGCATGTTTGATAACTTCCATCTATTAATGGATCTCATATTGTCTTCTATCTCCATTGTTTTCCATGCCTGAAATTATTTCAACATCATAAATGTAAACTTAAAGAGTCCAACAACACTCCACAGTTTCTATGACTGAAATTATTTCAACACCATAAATTTAAACTTAAAAGATTCCAACATCATAGGAAGCAATCATCACTGATGGGGTTTGAAAAATAGGCGCACAGGCCCACTCGCTAGGCCCAAAGGAGAGGTAGGCCCTATAAAACACCCAAGCCCCTAGCGTCGGCCCAAAACGAAAGCTCAGTCCACTCGCCCCAAAGGCCGATGATATGGATAATTGGGAAGGCCCACATCCCGCAAATCGTACTCAACATCACCAATAAGGAAAGAGATAATTTCACGAATCGCGATCCCGCAAATCGACTAAATCTCACCAATAAGGAAAATAGGATAATTCTCAATAACTGCTTATCCTGCAAATCAGACTAAATCTTATCAATAAGGAAAGTAAGATATTACCACCCCTCAATTATCCCTTATTAATTGGTTTACACAGAAATAAATAAAATCTCCTACCCAATGAGAAATATCATATCATCCTCCGACTAGAAACATACTTATTCAAAGGTCATCATCCAATTAGGAAACATACTATTCAGTATCATAATCAAATTAGGAAAGTTGTCATGATCATCCCTTATAAATACCAGGCCACCCCATCGGTGAAAGGTACGCACTCTTAGACGCATACTCATATGCAACACATTCGCCATCTAAGCAATCTCTCTTTTCTCTTAGAAAGAAACTGACTTAGGCATAGGAGCGGCCACGGGCGAAGCCCGCGACCCCTTCCTTCCTTGTTTTCAGAGAGGAGTGTTACGTCCGCAGCCCGCAGATAACAAGGCAGCCGACATTCCTACCTCACCCACAACTAAGAGCTCGTGATCCTGTACCACAAAGAATCCGTGTCCGCCTTAACGACTCCCACACGCTTCCAAATTAGTCTGCTGGAAAATGCATCATCATTACAGCGCCACTGTAAACGATGCGCCTTTACAAATATAATCGATTTCACATCGATGGTATCGACCGAACACAAGCGTGAGTAACGCCTAATCCTCCTCCAAGGATGCAGACTAACCAAGCAACGCATACCGACCTCCAGCATCGCGGTATAGGAAGCAAATGCAAGCTAACATGAACGAGGTGGAGGCGCTCCGCCTCACCAACCGACGCCCGATAGAAGAGTTAGAGCAACTTACCAGGCAGATGCAACGCCCATAGGAGACACGACGAGTTTAGGAAGGTTACAACTTCCCTCCTCATGAAGGACAACACAACTCCCACGTAAGTCCAACAAAACTCGAACCGTAATCTTCGTGGATTCCCTGGGCGAAGACGACAAACTCACGCTTCATCTCGCAGATTTCCAAGCACAGATCGAAGAGGCAAAATATCCAAAGTATAAACTCCATAAAGAATGAAGCCGCCATTTATAAGAAGGCCAGCACTCGAAATTCGAGCAAACGCCAAATTCCTCCAATCGCATTAAAGACGCCGCACCTTTCCAAGAAAGTCAAAGTCGAATTACGCGACGCAAAGAACTTCTTACTTTGACGAAGTTCGTTTACTCGACAGTCACGCCTACCCGAGGAGTCGATCGCCAGTTACATCGCCACTGGCTACATCGCCACTTTGGCCATCACCAAGGCCATACGGGCCAGGAGCCAAGCAGCTCATCGACGAGATCCACTCGCACGCCACGCCCTCGGGTCGCACTACCAGTTACATCACACTCGACTACATCGCCACCGACCGAACTCCACTAAGGCCATAGCGCTGTGGAGCTGCTAGCCACATCGACGCAGGTGATCCATCAAAGACAGCCACGCCGCAACGAGTCGATCAACTCAGCCGGAACGCCACCAAGGCCACTGCCAGGAGCCAAGCACCACTTTGACAAGTCTCGTCTACCTGGATAGCCTCACGCCTACCTGCTGAGCCATCTCTGGCCCGTACAACCCAACCAATGAGCCCAGTAACTCACTCTGACGAGCTCTGCCCAACAGTTCATATTGACGAGCTCTTCCTAACAGTTCACATGGACGAGCCCTATCCAACTATTCGCATAAACGGAGCCCAATAACTCACTGGACGCAGCTCGCCAACTATTCGCATTGACGAGCCTTCCCATCACCATGGACGAAGCTCACTTCAACAACTTCATATCGACGAAGCTCTTCCCCAAATAGCTTCATGGACGTAGCTTTGCCTAACCGTTTCGCATGGACGAAGCTCTTCTTCCTATAGCTTCACACGACGAAGCTCGCCTAACTGTTGTATTGGACGAAGCTCTTCCTAGCGCTTCACATGAACGAAGCTCGCCAACAGACCGACGAGCTCTTCCTGCTAGCTCATGGACGAGCTCTACCTAACCAAGCCAGATTGACGAAGCTCTTCCTAGCAGCTTCATATGGATGAGCTCTCGCCTAATCGTTTCGCACCGACGAAGCTTTTTCCTGCTAGCTCACTTGACGAGCTCGCCTCTAACTGCTTCGCATTGACGAAGCTTCTTCCTCAGCTTCACATGGACGAAGCTCGCCTACCAAGCCATGACCGACGAGCTCTTCCCAAAGAACATACGACGAAGCTCGCCATCAGCCAGACTGACGAGTCTTCCGAAGAAGCTTCACATGGACGAAGTTTCGCCTAATCGCCAGACGACGAAGCTCTTCCTAACAGCTTCACATAGACGAAGCTCCCGCCCAACAAGCCAGACCGACGAAAGCTTCTTCCTGGTTCACATGGACGAAGCTTTGCTCAAACTGCTCGTGATTGACGAGCTCAACCATTCTACACTGTGCCATGTTCTAAGGAGTCAAATCACCAGTAAATCACCGACCTGAGCTCAAGAATCATCGACGAGCTCGAACCATTCTACACAGCCATGTACCCTGTGAATCGGGCCTTCACCAGTAAATCACCGATGGAGCCCAAGAAATTTCACATTGACGCATTCAACCACTCTACAAGCCATGCACTCTAGGGGAGTCGTCCAACAGTAACCACCGACGGAGCCCAAGAACTCACATCGACGAGGTCAACCATTCCACACGTGCCATGCAGCCTAGGAATCAATCTCGCTTTAAGGCAAATCAGGCGATCGAGCCCAACAAATTTCACATCGACGAGCTCGACTACTCGCATGTAGCCTAAGAGGCGCCTGCCGTGCCATTCACCATGAGCCCACCACCGCTTAAAAGAGCCCTACCACCCAACTCCAAGATGTGTTACTCAAGAGTCAACCAGCTCAGACGCTCAAATTTCCACTCCTGGCCGCCAGAGCCCAAGAAATTCTCACCCAACAACAGCTATGCAAACACCTGAGCTGCGAGCTCAGATTCAATAGCTCGCCTAAACAGTGCCATGCAAATTTAGGAGTCAATTCATCTCAAAGCATACAAATTCCCAGATAACCTCAACTCAACTACTCCGCCAGCAAAATTTAGAGTCGGGCTCACCAGCATGCAATTTACTTGAGCTCAAGAGCCCAACTTGAAGGGTCTAACTACTCGCCAGCCATGTAAAGCCCAACGACCACCCAATTGCTGGAACAATTTCATGGAGCCTCAATGTCCCGGGCTTTGAAGAGCTAAACTCGCTTCAACTCAGACGTCACCAGCCATTCGATTCATAGCTGTAACATCGCGAAGAGCACGAATAGAGGCGAAAGTGGTGAGATAAAAAATGAATATACATTAAGGAAAAGGCTACATATGTCCTGCGTCCTAAGCCCAAAAAAAAAAGGGGTTATCTCAAGCGGGACGCCGAAAAGGACTCTGCGCAGAAGGTTCAGATGAAATACTAAGGGAAAGAGAAGTCCGAACTCACTAAAAAGCAAAGAAAAGCTTCCGATCAGGAACGTAAGATGAAACTGGCCGAGGATATTTATAAGAAAGGAGCGCGAGAACCGAAAAGTCATCATTATCACTAGACATAAGACGACAACAAAGCCCTAACTAATCCAGCCCCGAGCTAACACGTGGAAATCACACCCGATACAAGAAACAATACAGCCTTTGCCCACGCACACCGTGCACAAGGGCTGAGGGGCAACTGATGGGGTTTGAAAAATAGGCGCACAGGCCCACTCGCTGCAGCCTGTAGCGAGGCGTGAGTGCCTCTATAAAACACCCAAGCCCCTAGCGTCGGCCCAAAACGAAAGCCCAGTCCACTCGCCCCAAAGGCCGATGATATGGATAATTGGGAAGGCCCACATCCTGCAAATCAGACTAAATCTCGCCAATAAGGAAAGTAGGATAATTCTCAATAACTGCTTATCCTGCAAATCAGACTAAATCTCGCCAATAAGGAAAGTAGGATAATTCTCAATAACTGCTTATCCTACAAATCAGACTAAATCTTATCAATAAGGAAAGTAAGATATTACCACCCCTCAATTATCCCTTATTAATTGGTTTATAATAAGGAAATAAAATCTCCTACCCAATGAGAGAAATATCATATCATCCTTCGACTAGGAAACATATTATTCAGTGTCATCATCCAATTAGGAAACATACTATTCAGTATCATAATCCAATTAGGAAAGTTGTCATGATCATCCCTTATAAATACAAGGCCACCCCATCGGTGAAAGTGCATTGACTTCCAGACGCATACCATATGCAACACATTCGCCTCTAAGCGCCTCTTTTCTCTCGTAAAGAAACTGACTTAGCATCTACTGGCTACGCGGCCCCCGCGACCCCTTCTTCCTTTTGTTTTTGCAGAGGAATGCTAATATCCGCAGCCTCGAAGTAGATTAACAAAGGTACGATCTACCATCTGCATAATCCAAGAGCCTCGTATCCTGCTCACAAGAATCCAGTCCGCCAACGACCCCCACATCGCTCCAAATTCCCAGCCCGGTTGAAAAATGCATCATATATATATATATATATATATATATATATATATATATATATATATATATATATATATATATATATACTTACATAACCTAAAAAGACCATTAACCCTCATCGTAAAGCTACTATTCTTCTTCCCACCGACAACTTCCCTAACAACATCAACCCAAAACTGAAGACATCAGATATTTCCGAGAATCTCCCTTCCATTGCATACTCGGGAGACATATAGCCACTACATTTGATGGTTGTGATAGACATAAATAATGAGAGATCAATGAGGTAATTAATTAAAGGGAAGTTGGACTAGGTAAGGTTAGACACATCTCCAACCCATAACACCAAAATGGTGTAACAGACCAAATGGTAAACACCATATTTTACACCATTTTCTCCAACTCCTTACAATTCATTTTTAACATCAAAAAGAATATTCCTTTATATTCCTTTATCTCATTTTTATATTAATTTTTTTAAATCCTCAACTTTTTATCTATTTCACCAAGTGTCCCTACATATAATTTTTTTTACATATTGATCCAATATCATGTTTTATTATTTTAAAAAGTTGTAAAAACAATATATTCAAAAGTTTAGTACAATATATTATAAAATTCAAATTTGCATTAACAACATAATTTTGAAACAACATATTACATAATATTGCATGAACAAAGTAATAAAAATAAGTAAACATTAATAAATATGTAAAAATAGAAGAGACTTTAATTTAACCATTTGAATTAGTGTATTCCTCCCACAAATGACCAATTAATGCATTACGAAGCGCAATGTGAGCATCTTTGTCTTTGATTTGTGCATGGCGTGCAATAAATTGATTAAATCTCATAGTTTCATCTTCTATCCTTTCAACTTCTAATGCTGGTGCTTCCCTTACATCTTCAATTGGTGCATTAAGATCACGTTCATCCTCTATTATCATATTATGCATAATAATGCATGTAGTCATTATATCATGTAAGACATTTTTTCCCAAAACGGCCGTCCTTTACAATTGGAGAATCATGATCGAGAATGCCAAAGCACGCTCTAATGCCTTTCACATGCTCCTGCTCTTCGGAAAAATATTTTTTCTTTCTACCTTAGGGTCAGATGAATTGTTTGTACAATAGTAGCCCACTTTGGGTATATACTATCAGCTAAATAATAACCCATGTTATATTCTTTTTCTTTAATAACATACTTAGCGGGAGGGGCAATACCTTTAGCTAAATTAGAAAAAAGATTGCATGATTCCAACACATTGATGTCGTTATTAATGTCTGGCATACCAAAATATGCATGTCATATCCAAAGATCATAATCTACTGCAGCTTCGAGAATAATAGTTGGATTCCCACTACGACCTGCATATTGTCATGCCCATGCTATTGGACAATTTTTCCACTTCCAATGCATACAATCTAAGCTGCCCAACATTCCTAAAAAACCACGTTGTTTGCCAATATAAAGTAGCATGACAATGTCATTAGCAGTAGGTGTTCTCAAATATTCATGTTTAATTTCAATATTGTATGATTTTAATCAATATTATTAAGTATTTTTAATATTAATATTTTTTGTTATAATTAAGATTTTGTATAATTTACATTATTTTTGTTCATATATAATTTACCATAAAATATTATGTGAGATAAAAGTAAGCTTTTTTAATTTTTCGCACTGAATAAAATAACTTTTATTATTCAAAATATTAGATGAGCATAAATTATAAAAGTTATATTATTTGAGTTCTTTTTATAAATTTAAAAATTGAAAGGAAGGACTAAAAAAAGAATGGTGAATGAACAGTACAACACCAAATTTGGTGATGCACTGTTCATTTGCACCAAATTTTGGTGAAAGGGCGTGTGTTGGAGCTAAAATTTTCACCAATTTGATTAAATGGCGTGGGAAATGGTGTGGGTTGGAGATGGTCTTACTATGTTCCAATACTTTTAGTATTTGCTTGATCTTGATTGGTTTGGAATATCCTAGCCATACCAAAATCTGAAATTTAAGGATTTAAGTTTTAATCAAGCAAAGTAATACTTGCCTTCAAGTCCCGATGAATAGAATGTAATCTAGAATCTCTATGAAGGTAAAGGAGACCTCGGCCAATTCCTTCAATAATCTTGAACCGTGTCCTCCAATCTAAAAATTGTTCGTGATTGGGTCTAAATGAATTGCATCATAGACAAAAAAAAAAAACCGACAAAATAAAAAACAATTAATAACAACTGGTGGATGCCATGGAATTATAGTGATTGATGATAATAGCAAGTTCCGGGAATAGCTTGATCTAACCAAATAGAAAGGCATCCAAGCTCTTGTTTGGCATGAATTCATAGATCAGCATCTTCTCATCCCCCTTGTTTGGCATGAATTCAAATATCAGCATTCTCATCTCCTTTAATGCAGCAACCAATTGAGTGAGAAGGGTTTTGCAAACTCTCCCATACGCCCTCCTCCTTGTTGTCTCGCAGAACAAGATTTCTGGAATCTAGAAGCTGGGCACTTGAATTGTCCGTCGAAGGGCTTGAAACATCGATGACCACAAATCTCCTTCCGCCATTCAGAACTTGAATGTTGCCATCTCGTATACAGAAACCCCTGGCATCTCGAGGGGGTCGGCCCCCGCTGGCTACCCATATGATAGCTAGTGAGCAGTGAAGTGGTGTTGTACCAGATTCCAACATACCGATTACTTGAACCCTTAGGACTAAAGAAACCCAGTATGAAAACCCTTTTACTGGACACAGTTGTTTCAGGATCTTTGATGAAGTGGGTGGATGTGAAGGTGGCGTTGGCACCACTGCAAAACTCAAAACAGAAAGGAGAGAGTAAGAATGATAGAGCTACCACACTTGCTTCTTGTTGGGAAAATAACACAATTCCCCGTCTTCCAGATTTATGAGAGGAGTATGAATAAATAGATCAAGCGACACACAATATTTACGTGGTTCGGCACAAACATGCCTACTCTACAGGCTGCTGCAGATCTTTCACTAAAAGGAGAAAAAATATTTGTTTACACACCCCAAGAAAATTGCTCCCAATTTTCTCTCACGACCTCTCTTTCTTCACCCTACTCCCTTCTCTCTCCATTTAGAGATGTGTGATGTGTGGGATGGATGGATGGGATGATTACAAATTTAGGAAGAGATGAGTTTATATAGAAAATTATAGCCACTATTTCAATAGTATAGCCACCTCATTCCAATAAGATAGAAGCACCATTCCAATAGCGAAATAATCTTTTCAATAGTATAGCCACCATTCCAATAGTATAGCCACCATTCCAATAGCGAGCCACCTTTTCAATAGTATAGCCATCATTCCAATAGTATAGCCACCATTCCAATAGTGAGCCATAATTCCAACACCTCCACTTCAAGACCGATTTCAATCAGCCTTCACACCTCGATCAATGCAAAGAGGTCCTCCCGATCTTGTACTATTTCACTAACCGAACCGAACACAACTTCGCCTTTATCAATGGTCACGGCCCTTTGGTCGCTTCCTATAATAGCTTAATGATATCTCGCTCTCGGGGCCTGTGAAGAGAGCAACTATCTTCTGCAATTGAGAACCCCAACTCACTGCAGTACCTCCTAGAGTATAGACATACCCTATAGTGCTCCTTCTGATGTCAACATTTCCTGCTGAATCAGCATCTACTAACAACCTGTTAGTATCGTATCTCCACCTTTGAAACAAAGTGCTTTGCCCGTAGTACCCCGCAGATATCTGAGGATCCATTTGATCGCTTCCCAATGTAACTTGCCTGGATTATCCATGTACCTGCTAACAGCTCCCACTGCTTGGGCAATATCTGGTCTTCTTCTTCGAACAAGAAGGGGTAGTTGGCATGAATGGTGTCATCGTGCTCCCATGTAACCTCCTCCAATTACTCAGGCCGGGCCACAACACCTTCACCAAATTTCGCGCCTTACCACGCAAACCTGCTCTCAGCTGTCCATGATACGCACCGTCCCTCCGGTTGTCTCATCCGCATCAACCACAAGCTCTCCCCAATCCACCACGAGTCGGATCCGAGATGTACTTCTGGAGTATGGAGACATGGAATACCGCGTGCACACTCGACAAACTCGGTGGTAGCTCCAACCGATATGCAACCGTGCCCACCCTATGATACCAACTGTCACACGCCTACTTTTTCGGCCCAATGTGTGCGGCGTCTAACCCGTGCTAGACCAGCCTTCTCATGATCAATCCTTTCTCATGGGATTGTCCTCGACTTTCTTATAGTCGCTCCATCACATGTCGAACGCCTAGATCTCGTAAGGCACCGACCTGCTTAACCCTACAGCCAGATCTTCGATTAATCATTTTGCTCGTAGCATTCGTGCCTCTCCTCGCATTGCTATCGACTGCACCGCTTCTTATAACAATTGCCTCCTGTGCCTCGTCGCCACTCAAGTGCAATTCCTCCGAGCACCAACCGCTTGGCAACCTCGTTTCCTTACCGTCAAGGTCCGTGATCTTAACGGCCCTTCAACATGCCTATCGCAGATCATCAAGGCCGTGACGCCTCGCATTACCCCTCAATTTCTCGCTTCCACAAGGGTGTCTCTAATATTGTTTACACTAAGCTCACGCTTAAGGTCTGCCTCGTGCGCTACTCATACGCTATTACTCCGCTAAGACTTAAGACAAGGCATGAGCACTGCCGACCCCAATCACTGCACCACTTACTTAGTGCATGCTGTCTCCGCAAGACAAGCACTAAGGCCCCTCTTGCGTACATCTCCTCATCCTTGCGGCCCTTCTCTAGCCGGCTGTAGAACTCCGTCCGAGTTCCTACCTCTCATGTGTCTCATTCGTCTGTTCAAATAACATGCCCCGTCGTGCCTCAACGACATATGGGTGACATATCTCGACATCAATCCCATCTGCCCATCCCGCAGAGGAACTGTGTCCTTTCATGAGCCGGTGTTGGATCAAGGTTTCGCCGCCGCTCATCAGAAAGCGGCCAGCCCGTAGATCCGGGCCCGCACCTTCTCTCGGGTATCCTCGACAAATCCGGGTCCCGTGAGGGTCTCTTCCCACCTCCATCCAACAAACCGGAGATTTACATGGCCTCCCATACAAAGCCTCATAGGGCGTCATCTGTATACTCGCCTAGGTGAACGTTGTCAAGGGCAAGTGCTCATCCTAGCCACCCTTGAAGTCCAGGACGCATGCTCACAGCATGTCCTCCAAACCCGGATAAATTCTCTCTTCTGGATCGTCATTCATTCACGAATGAAACACTATGATCATCCTCATCTGTGTCCCCATGGCCCTCTGGAAACTCCTCCAAAACTAAGCCGTGAACCGGGGATCCCGATCCGATATGATAGAGACTAACACTCCATATAACTGGACAATTTCCCGTATATACAACCTGTCGAACTCCTCAAATGTGAAGGTCATCCGTACTACCAAGAAATGTGCTGACTTGGTGAGTTGGTCCACAATAACCCATACCGCGTCATGCCCCTACGATGTCCGTGGAAAGTGGGTCACAAAGTCCATCGTGACGTACTCCCACTTCCACTCTGCTACCTCCAAAGCCTGGAGTAGCCCCACTGGCCTCTAGTGTTCAGCCTTGACCTGCTGACACGTGAGACATCTCCATACAAAGTCTCTAACGTGCCTCTTCATTCATGCCAGCAGCATCGCGACGAGATCGCTATACATCTCATGCCAATGGATGCACTACAAAATCGAGCAATGGAACTCCCTTAGATCTCATCTCAACTCTACTACAAATTGGGAACCACCAACGGCCCCTCAGATCAAGATTACCATCTCAGGTGAATGACTAAAGCCTCACACCGCACCTAACTGCACCGGTCCCTGATGGACAATATCTCTGTGTCCTCACCTTATGACTCGATAACCCTGCTCAGTAGGGAAAAGCGTAGCCACTAAACTCCTTAAAATACACTAAGTCTCCGCTTCACCAGTATGTACTCGACCGTCCGACAAATGAGCATGACTTGGAGGGCGCCTATCATCTGTATCGAACCCAGGCGTGCATCCTCCATCATCTTCTCACTTTTCTTGATAAGGGCAATCGAGGCTTTCCTCTAGACATTCCCTTGTCAAATGCGACCATCGTGATAGGGAAGCACTTCAGCTGGGCGTAGACACCTCGTTGTCATATTGCCTTTTTATTCTTCCTAAGCAGTAGGACACCTGCTCCCTTCCCATGCCTAGCAAGACTACGGGCACCTCTTCTCCCCATCCGTGCCGCGCCGCCTCTCAACCCCCCGGGACACCTCTCTCCCCCACCCGAAGGCCGTGGCTAACCTCGAGCCTCAATAGAACACATGCTTTCCTTTGTAATCCCATCAAGGATTCGGCGACGCTATGGCATCCCCGTTTCCCACTCGTAACGTGTGTGGCTTTGGCACCTCCAATTTTTGGTGCCTTGTGAGTGGCCATAACCCCACCGACAATGTCGCCTTATAAATGGCCACCTCTTGGCCTCACTCTTCTTCATGCTCGGGTCAGACCTCCACCCTGACTCCAATCTAGCAAGCATACTCAAGACCCTGTCTTGAAAAGTCACAAACCTCGTAGACACCGCATGAATCGACGAGCTTTGCATCCCCTCTTGAAGGTCTTGGATCTGCACCTTGAGATCCTCCACGCCTCCATGCTTCAGCCTCCAAAAAGTCCATCCCTTCTTGGTGTGTCTCGCGACACTAACTCTAGCCCGACGAATCGTCCCTTAAGGCTAGAAATGGCATCACGAGACGGTCCTTCCTAATTCCCCGCGGTAGAAGGACCGCAGTCCTTACCCGACTCGCTTCGCCACCTTCCCTCCACACATGAGAGCCCGCCATCGCTCCCTCTCGAATCTGGAACCTCTAAATCGTTTCTGACTATTCAAGCGAACCACCGTGTATTAGAACACCTCTATCGACAAACCGAAACCGTCGACAAAATTTCACTACTCACAAAATTCACTATTTATGTGAATAGTAACCTCGCCTGAAAATTGACATAAAAAATAAGGCCCAAGAAATATTCTTTTCTGATGTGGAAGGTCAGTCAATGCTGCAACCACAGAGCATACTAAGAACATCCTAGTCCCTATAACCAAAGCTCTGATACCAGTTGTTGGGAAATATAACACAATTCCCCCTCGCCTTCCGCAGATGGCGAGAGTATAAATAAATAGACCGGGTTGACACACAATATTTACGTGGTCTCACAAACTTGCCTACTCCACGGCCGCCGCAGATCTTCACTAAAAGGAGAAAAAATATAAGAGCTTACAACACTCCAAGAAAATTGCTCTCAATTTTCTCTCTCACTTCACCTCTCTTTCTTCACCCTACTCCCTTTCTCTCTTCCATTTAGAGATGTGTAGGATTTGTGGGATGGGATGGATGGGATGATTACAAATGAGGAAGATATGAGTTTATATAGGAAGATTATAGCCACTATTTCAATAGTATAGCCACCATTCCAATAGTGAGCCACCATTCCAATAGTATAACCACCATTCCAATAGTATAACCACCATTCCAATAGTGAGCCACCTTTTCAATAGTATAGCCACCATTCCAATAGTATAACCACAATTCCAATAGTGAGCCATAATTCCAACACTTCTCTCATAACTCGCATGAGGTAGCCTCTATAATAAAATTTCTTCCTTGGCATCTATAGATTAATGTGTGTTGGCATGTTGCCAACTTCTTCAAAATAAGGGGCCCACATTTTTCTTCTTCTTCGTACGGGCCCTTGTCAGCAAAAGTCTACTCGCCACACATGGAACCAATCGAGAACATACTTTCCTCCGCATCGAGAAAATGTGATCTGCATTCAGACGGAAACAACATAAAGCCGAATAAATTCAATCCATGAAGTACAGAGCATTGATGCGAAAGGGAAGGATTAAATCTGACAATTTCCTTTAAATGATTTCTGTAGGGTGTAATGAAATCTATAGTCAGAAATAACAGGGACACGCGCGTCAAGCTGGCAAATTATTCCACAAGGGCAAGCTTGATTGTACGAAAGCTTCACAGTTGACAAGTATGGAAAAAGAGGGTGTTGTCTATCTTCAGGGCAAGCTTGATTGCATTTAAAGTCACGTTTCGGGACAAGTATGGAAAAGAGGGTGTTGTCTATCTTCAAACTCAGAGGGAAAGATAGAAGCCAAACAAAAAATGTAACGCGGTAATCGGAGAAAGAATCTACGGTGCGTGGACTTCGTGAATTACCTTCAGGGCGGGCAAGAGTTTGGTCAAGTACTGCACTGTCGTTGAGGGTGTGTTGTTGTCCATGGCAAAGAAAACAAAAGTGGGAGTCATTATTTTAGACACGTGCGGATGACTAAGTAGGGCACAATATTTGTGTATCTTTCAAATCCTCTACCGTGCTTTGACAAACAGTAAATACCTTGGAAGATTTTAGCAATGGCCACAAAAGAACATTCCCGTACGTACCTAAAATTACTACAGCTGCCAGGCGTAAAAACGTTTAGAACATCCACAGCACAGCTACAAGTGAAGTCTCTACCGGATTCAATGGCGGTTTCTGTGAAGACAGTGATAAGTGGAAGAAAAAGATAGATTACGAGCGCCATCAACTTGGAAAAGGATATGAAAAGTCGAGTTGTTTCTGGGGCCTGTGCACCTATGTCGACGCCATTATCAAGTGTAAGGTTTTACAAAAATAAACATTCACGACTAACCCACTTGTTGACGCAATGGATGGCTCAGCGAATCACTTATGTCCGGAGCCATGTATGTATTCTGCTGACAAACAAGGAAAGATGGATCTTACCTTAGCTAGCCATCATCTGCGTTAGAAAGACTTTCCATCGAATTAGACAACAAATTCAAAAGATATGCTATTATTCTATACATACTAAGAAAGGAACTATGAAAAGGAACAGTGTGATCATTCCGGATTATGAAAATATAAATTGAAGTGAATCTCACCTATAGGAACCCAAATGAAAGAGGAAAAGATTCTATCCTATGTATAAGAAAGGAAACCAAGCAGTAAAGGCAACATATAATACGTCTTTGGAAGGTTGTGGATTTGGCCAATATGAAAAGATCCCATCGTTGTGTTTAAATAGTAGAAGAAGAAGCCTTTGCAAATCATCGATTAAGCACACAAACATGAAGTCTTTTGGAGGAACTGTTATTTGGAGAAAGAACAGCTACAGGTACTGCTCGAAACCTTGATGTGAGTAGCACGCTTACTCCACTTGGGATGGAGTGATTGGGTATTAATGAACCCAGATGCATATGGGAAATAAGGGGAGCTTATTTTAATGTTTTTCTATTGGATAGTTAGGAGAAGACAACTATGAGAAATGGAGAGCCTTGTCTCACTTAAGTCCAACTTGTAACATAATTGATAAATAATGAAACACCTTACATCTAGGTTCAACTCCCACGGACGAGGCAATTTGCTAAAAACCGCAACTAATCCCCTCGTCTTCTTTTGTGTGTGTGTGTGCACAATCTTCACCTAACCTTATATCTTACTACTCATACACTTTCGAACCTTCACACGTACATCATAAAAGGGTTAATCGCTCACTTATGATGTTATCTACCAATTGATGCAACATCTCGTGGAACACTGTTGTGAGTACCATAATCCTTAGATCTAGTACTCGATGGGCCCAAGGCCTGATTGGCTCGCACTGTGAAGCAGCCTAAGCCCACTTGCCATATTAAGACCGTGTGGACCATCCTGATGGAAAGTCTTGCTAATGCCTAAGAAAAAGCTAGGAGGTCTTCCCATAAACTAGCTTTAGCGCGACCTGTCTAGAGTTTTAAGTCCCTAGTTACTATCCTACTCCATATGGGAGGTCCATTATGGATAAGTACACGGAAGCTTAAAAATACGTAAAGATATATTTATCAAGATTTCTAGTTTCCAAATCTCTTATTTCTGAAAGGTTAATCCTTAATAGAAGGAAGAGTAAGGTTTTATCCCTAAATTAAGAGATTTTATTCTAAAATTAAGGAAGATTAACTCAACTACGCCTTAAAAATTCAGAAGATCTCCCACGAGGTAAGGGCATCCAAAACTGTGCAAAAACGCTTTGTTATTTCCTCTCCTTCGTTTGCTAACTTAATCATTGGAGAGATGGCCTGCACACCTCCGCCATATCACCTTTTTGTAGGTTCACGTTGCGTTGTTGATTCTTAGAGGATCCGACAATCAAGGTCCTAAAAATTGGCGCCATATGTGGGAACCGAACAGAAAGTCTCGTCTACAAGCCGTAGTGGCTTGGCCTTCCAAAGAATGCTCAGCAGTTCTCCATCACTTAGAACTCGGCTTCTGCCCCATTTCCCACATATAATTCGCTCGGCGCGCTTGCAATGTCAACTAATCCGATGATCCACTCGCTAGAAGTTCAATTCTTCATTGGCATCAGGATATGGAGAGGAAACAGGAGGGAGTAATGAGATCTCAAAATAACTTTCTTGTCTTATTATTTTACCTTATAGTATTATATGCTATTATAAGTTTTTATTTTATTTATTTGTTATTTTATCAGTTTTAAGTGATAGAAGTAAAGGTTTTCAAAGTGAAAAATAAAATAAAATAAAATAAAACTTGAATTAATACAGGAGTCAAGGTTAAATTGGTAAAATGTCAAAATGAGGACCCAAATGTCATAAATGAAGAATAGTATATGCCAAAGTAGAAATGTGATGACTTGTTATGCAGATGAAATAGAAATAAATGGCTTTAATGTAAAAATGAAAAAAAAAAAAAAGCCAAAAAAGGAAGGCCAAACAAGGCCTTTTACAAGATGAGAATAAGACCAAATTTGGTCTAGTGAAATGAGATATTTTCTCATTTTGACAAAAGGGGAGTTAGGGCTATGATTGAAAGAGGGAGAAACTAATCTTTGACTCTACTTGTTCTGAAGAGGAAGGAAGAATGAAAGCTAGAGGAGGTTCAAAAGATTATGCATGGATACTTGTCTAAGTTTGGGTATGGATTCACTCATTTGCTTTGATAGGAACCTCCAAAGTCCCTCTCTTTGATCGTGTTTGATCAAGAAACCATAATTCAAGATATATATGTTTGGAGTTAGAGTTCACACTTTTTGCTTTGATAAGGATTGATTTGAGGAATTTCAGATAAAGGAAATGTTTAGGTTTTAGGGGAGATATTGTCAAAATATTTCAAAACCCATGTTTTTGTTTTGGTCATAACTTGGTCATTGCTCATCCAAATTGAGTGATTCAAATTTCTAGGTAAACTAGACTTCTAGGAAAAAAAAATTTCTTGAAATAAATGTATTCAAATTTGGACCCCATTAGACCTAGAAATTCGTCAAAGTGAAGCTATTTTTTCGGGCAAATTCTGGTTATGTTTTGGTACAGTTTTGATGTTTTGGTACAGTTTTGGTATTTAGGCCATTAGTTGAGTTTCACTCATCCAAATTGAGTGATTCAAATTTTTGGGTAAATTAGACTTCTAGGAGAACAAATTTCCTTAAAATAAGTGTATTCAAATTTCCGACTTATCGACCTTAAATTGCTAAAGTGAAGTTCTATTGTTAGCGACTCGGTTATGTTTTGAAATATAGTAGTCCCGTTGTTTATGATATATCTGAAGTTTCGTGCTCCGAATTGATGATTCCAATTTCGAATAAAATAACTGAGGAACAATGGACTTGAAGGAATTTGGGTAAAATATTGCTCATTTGCTCCCATTAAATTTTACAAGTGAAAGTGTATTTGGTAGAAATCAACCCTAACCAAAAACACTAGCATGCATGACTGATTTTTCTTTGTTTGTTCTCTGATTGTGACGTATTTGTGATGGACTAGGGGCTGATGATGATAAAACCTAATCTAAAAATCGGATCCTGCCGATAGGAGACCAAAATCGACAACCTTGGTTTGTTCTTCATACTTCTTTCTTGTTTCAAGTTTTGTGTTTGTCGTCAATCAACTCTAGAATGTTTGTTATGAAATCGCGTTTGGTTTGAACCAATTTAAATGTTTGACAAAACATCTCGCATATGTGCTTTATTTGAACCATAAAATGAATTTGTTTACTGTTGTTTAATTGACTTATAAATGAACTATGTAGTGGAAAAACATGACGGATTCATGTATGTACAAACTAATATGTAGAGAATGTTAATTGTATTGTGGAAATGTGAAATGGTATTGTAAATGACTAATTATTAATGCCCTTAAAAGAAATGGTAACCGCTATGTCTGCTGGTGGATAGATTGGTATGCCAAGAAAGGTCAGTACTGGGAATGAAATGGTTAATAGTAGCATACCGATCCGTAGCCCAATGGGACATTATCGGTAGTGTACACAAAATGCAAATGTAAAATAACCACCAGAGCCCAAAGGGAAATTGATCGACTCTATTAAAATGTTTTATACCGCCCACCTACGGGACCGTGCTGCTAGTGATTCCATTATCCAACGCACCGAAAGTTTCGGTTAGATTCTTTTAAGGGCAAAATGATTAATAATTGTGTGGATTGTGTGAATTGAGTTATGACAAGAATAATAACACATGGGAGCATGAAAGATGAGAATTATTGTATTTCTATATATTTGAGACAAAATGAAAGTATGTTAAACTACTATAAATGATATATTTATAAATATTGCATGGATCATATGAGTAGTATGTTGAAAGGTTGTTCGAAAAGTATGTTGAATGTTTTTCGATGATTATGATGCATATAGAAAGTTAATTGTTGTGCATATATATGTCGTGATAATTGTTTGAAATGAGAATATAAATGAAGAACCACTAAGCATGAAAATGCTTAGCACGCTTGGCTTTTCTACGCCTCGTATAGAGTAGATAGTGGCGTGGACCAAGACCGCAGCACGAGTCATCGCCAAATTGTGCTGAGATACGAATGCTCTGGTTTCCACATACACTTCATTCCATGATATCATGTGACAACATTGTATTGAAATCAAAGGATGTAAAGATCTTCATAAGAAGATTATATTTTCATTTTTTTTTTTATCATGGAATGTACTTTACATAATGGATTTTCAAAGACAGAGGTGAACTCGACAACATTTTGTAAAATGATTTGGAAAAGGCATGGAAATGTCATTTGCATAAATATTGTACTAAAGTATAGTTAAGGGCCCTCTTGAAAATATATAATGGATACTTTATAGTAATGAATGTGAATAAGTAGTGATATCATATTCACATATATTAATATGATTAAATGGATATTAAATATCCTATCGAAAATGAGTATATGAAATGTGTTTTACAGATAAATGGATTTAGTGGTTCATGTCCCCGGGTCCGGTACATCGTCGGGTTGGGTTGGGTCAAGGGGTGCGACATTTATTTTGGTATCAGAGCCTAGGTGTAGGCGATTCTATGAATTGATTTTGCATTATGTGTGTCATGCATTGCATTTGCATATAAAAGTTTGACATGACTCTGATGCGGATCTTATTGGTCTTAATAGGTTAAGCATAGAAAGTTCAGGCCCCAATAAGGTTAATGGTGACTCGAGGAGTCGCCCAAATTGTAACACCCCGAAATATACCTTAGCAGTTTTCGGACATGTTAGGGTGTAATAAAAGCTAAATTGAATTTTTGAAAAATAAAACGAGAGACCTGAAATTAGTACTAAAATCAAGGGTAAAGTGGTAATTCACCACTTGAGGACCCAAATGTCATAATATAAGAAGAGCATATATCCAAGAGGAATTAAAAGAAATTAATGTGTAAATAGAAGAAGAAGAAGGATTTAGGAATGCAAATAAGAGAAACTAAAAGCAAGAATAGTAAAATTGCCGAATGGCTTAGGGGAAGTAGAAAATTCTTAGATCTCGATGACGAAACTGGATCAAGCAATAAGGTAAATTCTTCTCGCGAAATCTAGTGACCAAGAAAGTTTCGCTTCACTCGGTGACAATCGACATTTTACAATTTTCGTGATAAGTCACCAATGACTTCAGGGATGAGATTTTACGAAAATCTCGAAAGTCGTGAAATGGCTTAAGTAAGTCTATTTAAAATAAAGCCGAACTGAAAAGAATAAAAATTTTCGCAAAAACTGACTCGAATGAAATAATATGAGCTATGGATCCAAATAATAATAATAATAATAATAATAATAATAATAAAAGATAAAAAAACGAAAATAGCAAAAAGAAAAAGGGGAGGCTCGGGTAGAGAGAGAGAGTGTTTTTTATTTTTTTTATTCTTTCGCTTCTCTCTTCGATATATGGAGTTTCGATCGTTGGAATTCGTCGAACCAATAACGAAAGTTCATCTACTCGACGAGGGTTACGCGAAGCACTCAAAAATATGGATTTCACGAATTCAAGTAAGAAGTTTGGAAAGTCCTAAGTTCGTATTTTCTCGATCTTCACGCTCGACGGTCGAATTATTCGACCAAAAGACAAAGTCGATCCGCATCGCGAGCCACGCAGGGTACTAAAATCTTGAGTTTTCACTGAACCTCACGCAGGTAAGGAATTTTCCCTACTTTGAATAAAAAATTATGTAATGGCATAGGTTGTTTTCGGGGCCGGAATAGGTCGTGTAATTTAGTCCCAAGATTTTGGGATTGAATATTGAAAATTTTTGGGACTGGATTCCGAGCAGTCCCGAATTGTATTGAAGGATATAAATTAGATAAATAATAAGAATATATATGAATATATGAGATGATATGAGTAGATGAATGATATGAATATAGGAATATATGAAATGAATATATGATAGAACTACATGAGATTAGGAAGTATACGATTAGACAACACATGCTAGAAATGCACAAATGATAGGAAAATAGTTACATGTATGGTAAATAATTCTAAATACAATAAATTGAAGTTAAAAGATATATGAAAAATGCAAAGATAATGGAGAACGAGAGGAGTATGAATATATAAGAACAAGATATAAGATGTTATAAGTAGATGACAGAGATATGATCCGATAGGTTATATGCAAATGTTATATGCCAATATATGAGATGAATATATGATAGAACATGATATGAATACAAGAGTGAATAGATGGAATATGAATAGCTAAAACATGAACGAAATGCGATATAGAATAGACATATATGAAATGATATACATGTATTGTAAAGAAAGATATATGAGAATAGTGATATGCAGCTACAAATATGAGAACGAATTTAGATTAAAGTAATCATAGTAATATCGCATATGATTACCGGATAACAATACTTATTCGGGAATATGAGATATGTACTCGAACACAGGTCGGCTGATTACGGAATTGTCCGCTTTAGAACCTGGTAGATGGATAGATAGGCATACCTATAGGGACACAGATGCTGTAGCATACAATTTACAGATATCGAGGCCCCGTTTGGGTCGATGATATAGATCCCGTTTGGATCAATACATGACATAGGTCATTGTCTCGTATAGTGATGATACCTTCAGTATATATGAATTCCGTCAGGGTCACATTGACAAACCCCATTCCTAGTGACAGAAATCAGCTTAACACGACAAGAATCACTAAAGAAAGCTAGCTCGACCGGGCAAGTTACTATGAAACTAAGCCGCAAACCATGAACGCTTTTGGAAAACATGGGTTATAAAAATTTTTACTTTTCTATCAAAAAATCACACCTTTAGATTTAACGAAAATCCCGCAAAGATAACGACCGCACCTATGTCGCTCCGAAATACAAAAATCACTTGTATATAAAAAATACACTCCCAATATTTTCCAAAATCCAACTACAATCATAAAGGACCTCTCGTCCTCATCAAAATATAAGATAAGGATAAATCCAACATAATTTCATCGCAACCTGTTTTTCTCAAAACCATGCATGCATATTTTACAAAAGATATTTACATATACAAAATGTCACATTTTAACTTTTACTACTTGTACTTACACCCATCTTATATATAATCACACACGTTTAGATCGAGGATCCCGAAAGGTCTTTCGCTTCTCAACACCGTAAGAGACTTGAAAATTTATTTTAAAAACGTAAAACTCGCGGAGCAAAATCTGCTCAGCGAGATGCAGGTCGGCAATGTTGTTGTTTTGATATGTACCTCCCAATATGAAAAATCAGACATAAATGGTTGTAAAATTGTTTATGAGAAAACTGAAGCTGCTTATGAAAAACCATTTATGAAAACTATGAAAAACTATTTCACAATAAAACTGCTCAAACTATTTCTATCACGAAAACCGCTCGAAACTATTTCGCGAAAATTCGGTAGTTAATATCTAAAAGTGCTATAATCAGAATCAAGTACCAACCATCAGGCCCATTTCTCGAATACCCTGCACGTGGATGCCACCTAACTCGTGACCCGACATCGGTAGTGAACCCTGAACACTACCCGTCTAATATGGTCCAAAGGAACACTACTGACCCTATAAACATAATGGAACCTTGGAACCAACACCATCGCCATGTACTAAGTCACGCACTAACTATATACCCCGAATGTGCGTAGGCAACTCACTATATAAATATATACTAGATCTAACCCCCAATTGTCGGACTGTGCAATATAGTTAGTCATAATATCCTATAATCTTGCTATGCACAATCCGAAATATGACCGACCGGAACCGAGTCAGTACATAGGGGTTTTGTTAAACCAGCCAACCATTTCTTGTAAATATTGAAATCGAACTTTTCAATGAGTATAACAACTGATAAAAAAATGCTTTATAAATTTATATTTTCAAAGCACTTTACAAACTTGTAATTTAAACACTTCGCTTTAGACAAGGATTCGAGTACTCACCTTTCAACTAATTTCTTTCAAATCTTGTCAAGCACTCCCAGATTCATTGATGCTCAAATCGCTTAATAATCCATACAGCACGAAACGCCTCGCCCAACTGCTGAACCATAAAACATACACAGTGGCTTTCAAAAGCTCTGACTATATCGAACTAACTCGATTCCTGCAACAAAACTCACGCGGCGTCCCATTCGATGGGCGACATCGATAATATGATGAAATTGACCAAACATCTCTACATGATTAAATGCCCTATAAAACTATCTGCTTAATGAAACTTTGACTAACGGACTTTCCATAGAGTCTAAAACACTGAAACATTTCAAAAAATTTCATCTCACCATTCGACTACACTCCCGAAATTTCAACTCGAACTCGCTCGAAAATAGTCCCGAATTCACTCGACCGTCCGAACACGCCCCAAAATTCCTAAAATTCCTAAACCTGCCTGCACTAGGACTGGAAGTTTACGACTTTCATTGCCTCTAAGAAAATTTCAAGCCACATAGCATTTAGGCCTCAAATTCATACAAATAGGGAAAATTTCCTATCTTTAAAGTTTGACAAAAGGCTAAGATATTTGGTACTACGTAGCCTCGCCGAATAGTCCAAATTTATCGTCTTCCGATGAAAATCTACTATCCGATTTTTTATAAATCCGAGAAAAACAAAGAAAATAAAAAGAAAATTCGCTTTCTTTCACGACCTTCTCTCCAAATCACTGCTTTCTCCCTTTTGACTTTTAACTTTTTTTTTTCTTTAATTATTATTATTATTATTTGGATAAATGATTTCTATTGCCCCATTAGGGTCCATTTCTTCCCTGAAAATTTTTATTTCTTTTCAGTTCACTTTATTGTAAATGAACTTCAATCAAGCCACTTCCTGACTTACGAGATTTTTGTAAAAATCTCATTTCTGAAGTCCTTGGCGACTTATCATCCAGAAAATTGTAAAATATCCTGACTGTCTCAGAATTCAACGAAATTTTTTTGGGTCACTAGATTTTGCAAGACTTAATTTAACTAAGACACTTCGCTTCATCATCCGAGATCTAGAGAATTTTCTAGGCTTCTAAACCATTATGATAATTTATTATTATATCCTTTGAAATTCCATACTTGTACTTTCACTCCATTCACTTTCCTTAATTGCAAAAGTGTCATAATTCTTTGAAAACTTTATAATTTCACCCTTAAAAACAACTTTCAAAAATTCTATTATGGCACGAAAATGATTAAGGAAGCTTCGTACATTACTGCATTAATACACCGTACACCCTCTCGGACGGGGCGCAAACTTCTCCTCCTTTAGAACATTTCGTCCCTCGAAAATGAACAAAACTAACATAAAGAGCATACTTAACCGAAAACAACCTGAGGATATTGATTGCGCATTCGAGCCTCTAACCTACGTAGCCTCCTTAATCCCATGATTCCCCCATAAAACTTTGACTAGCCGGAATGACCTTTTATTCGCAAAATCTACTCTCCGCGATCTACTATCTCTAAGATTGGCTTTCCTTATAGGTCAAATTATCCTTTAGTTCTACTCGGGCTGATCTCTTTGAGTACATGGGAGTGGATTCGGAATGTACTTTGCGGAGCATGGATACATGAAACACATTATGAACCTTAGACAACTCGAGGAAGGTCTAATCTATGCTACCGGGTCCCACTTTAGCAATAATCTCACAGGCCCGTGACCAAATTTCGCCTTCCGCATCTTCCAAATCTGAGGACACCTTTTCAAGGGGAAACTTTGAGGAAGACCCTATCGCCCACCTTAAACTGGAGATCCCTACGGCGTTTGTCCGCATAACTTTTCTATCTGTCCCTGTCTATATTGAGTCCTGCTCACCACCCGGATCTTATCTAAGGTAATCAGACTAACTCGCCTATCGCCTCTTCTCCTACTTCATCCCAAAGATACAGAGTACGACACTTCCTACCATACAATGCTTCCAATGGAGCCATGCCCATACCGGATTGATAACTTTGTCGTAGATTTAACCCATCAGAGGATAAAATGTGTATGCACCCTTAAACTCTATCACGCATGTTTAAGCATCATCCTCTAGCATCCGAATAGTTCTTCTAACTAACCATCACCGAGGATGGAAAGTCGTGCCAGTGCAATCGAGTCCCCATGGCATCCCTCGTAACCAGACCGTAACCGGATGTGAATTGGGGTCTTTGCCGAGACCATCAATATAGGAACACCATGTAATCTAACTATCTCCTCCACATATAATTGGGCTAATTGTCACGGTTACTAATCGAGAAAAATGCTCGACAAGTAGGGGTCTATCCACTATCACCCATATGGCATCGCGGTTGTCTCCCGAGTTCCCAGTAGCCCTAACAAAATCCATAGTAATCTTTATCCCACTTCCACAGAACTGGAAGGGGTCAGATTCTCTCGGCTTCGTGCTATGCTTTAATTACGATTGTTAAGAGATCCGATACGAATTTGGTAATTTTCTTTTTCATGCCCTTCCACCAATAATGCTCCTCGTGAGTATGATACACATCTCGTGCTACTAGGTGCATGGTAGCTACGCCGATGAGTGAGCCTCTTCCATGATTTCCTTTTAGTTCACTTATTTAAGGTACACACATCTCGACTCCCCAACTATTACGCCATCGGCTCCCGATTTGAACTTTGGTTTCCTACCACCTCAATCTCGCTCAACTTAATCATCTCCGAAATTTGCTTCGACCTCCTGATCCTTCTAACATCCACGAGAAGAGGATCAACATAAAAATGACATTAACAAAGGTCCCCTCAGAATAGCCACTTCCGTAACCGGGAATCCCAAAGATCTCAACTCTATCAACAATGGGAGATATACTGGGTTCAGATAAGCATAGAACCCTCTCGGTTTCCAAGCTTAAGGCATCGGCCACTTACGGCCTTCTCTCCCTGGATGGTACCTTCATCGTGCAATCATAATCCCACTAACTCCAACCACCTACGCTGCTAAGCTCTTCGAGTGAAGATATACCACAGCTCTTATGATCGTTGAATATCCGACAGGAACACCGTATAGATAATGTCCCAGACATCTTAGAGCGAAAAACCACATCAGCCGCTAGTTCTAAATCACAACAGGCTGTGCTTCTTTAATCGACTGGAAGCATAAGCTATCACTCTACCATTCTTCATCAAAACACACCCTTAACCCTGGCTCCTCGGGAGGCATCACTATACACCACATCAGCTATGCATTCGACTCTACCTCACTCATTCAAGCGAACAACTTTGAGGTGAAAGGAGTGACCTACAAATGCTCCACAATATACGTCTACGGGTTACCTAGTGAAAATCCCAATGCACATCCGATAAGTTTTATCGAGGTATGCAACACAAATAAGTATAAATCGGAGGAACGTAATAGCTCTCGATTAAGGCCTATTCCCACTGTCACTTAGCGACCGAGCTAAGCATTGGTTGACTAGCCAACCACCGAATTCCATTCCCTCATGGAATGACTTAGTGCAGAAATTTCTGACCAAATTTTTCCCACCCGCAAAGATCGCACAACTGGTGCAAGAGATTAACAATTCAGACAATTAGAGGGGGAGAACTTGGCCGAGGCCTAGGAGAGATTTCATGAAAGCATCAAGAGATGCCCACATCACAAAGTTATCCAGGGTGGATGCAAAAGCACACGCCTCTATAACGATTTAAGGATTTACCTAGACAATCATCGATGCCTCGGGCCAGGAGGTGCCTTGATGAAAGACTACATCAAGTTTATGAGATATCAGAAGAAACAACCACTAATACTAACTGGCCTCAGATAATCAACACCTAGGAAGCTCTTAGCGGGAGTAGGCACGTGGTTTCGGGCAGAACTGTAAACCATGTCGTGCGCTAACTAAACAACTACGTACAAAAAGGCAAATGCAATCCGTGACAACCCCTAGGAGATCTACTTAGTCTTGTAGAGGAAAACACAAGACATGGATCACTACCGCGTATGACGCAGCAAGCATAGTATGTGAATCAACAAAATCAACAACAATAGGGACAATATGGAGGTAATACCTATCAAGATAGGTATTAGAACCAGCATCATAATCAAGGCCAGGTTGGAGAGGTAACTAGAATAATCAGATCAATCATAACTATGGTCAGAAGAACCAAAATAGTACGCCACCACTTCAAGCCGAGCAAGCCAGCCACTTGATAAAGAAAGTGGATTCGGAAGAAGCCTTAGCCCATATGATGACTTCCCATAGCACATTTATGAATGAGACGAAGGCCACATTCCAAAATCAGGCTCAGCAGTTACAAAACCAATCCACCCAGACAAAATCAAGGAGCCCAACTCAAAAACTCTGAAGTGCAAATAGGCCAAATGGCCATGATTGAGAGGCAGCACGGATCATTACCTAGAAACTTAGAGGTGAACCCTTAGAAGAAAGAAGGTAATGAATGATGTAAAATCTATCACATCGAGAAGTGGCGAGAATTGTAGCACTGTGCCGCCCACTGTGCCGATAGAGAGGTAGAAATTGAGAAAGTAATCTGTACTCAACTGTAATGACAAGATAGAGCCAGAACTGTTCCCAAGAGAAAAAGAAACCGAGGCTAAAGATCGACAACCACGACTCCGAACCACTATCCCAATTCCGCACTTCAACGCCCGAAGAAGAATAAATTGACAAGCAATTCACAAAGTTTATGGAAGTGTTCAAGAAACTGCATATAAACATTCCATTTGTTGATGCTTTAGAACAGATGCCTTGTTATGCCAAATTCATGAAGGATATACTATCAAAGAAAAGAAGATTGTCGGACTTCGAGACAGCGAATCTCACCAAGGAATATAGTGCCATCCTTCAGAGGAAACTACCACAAAAGTTGAAAGACCCAGGCAGTTTTACTATTCCTTATACCATTGCGAAATCTATCTTTGAGAGGGCCTGTAGACTTAGGAGCCAGTATTAACCTCATGCCGCTTATTCATATTCAAATGGATCGATTAGCGGTCACCAACTACATTCACACTCTAGTTAGCGTACTGTGTCACTAAAACATCCCCGGGGGAGAGTGGTAGAAGACGTTCTGGTGAAGATAAAGAAATACCCATAATATCGGTAGACCATTTCTCCAATTAGTGGGGCAATGATTGATGCACGGAGAGTTAAATTGAGAGTGCAGGATGACAAGGTAAAGTTCAATGCGTTTGAGGCTGTGTGACACCCAGCAAAGAGTGATACATGCTTCATGATAGAGACTGTATAGGCTATAGTATCTCGCCAAAGTGGTCCGACTGACCCTTTGGAGACTAGCCTAGTACAGAGCGAATCAGAAGAACTGGGAGAAGAGGTTACAAGAGTATGTGAATGTGGATGGACTCCTTCCAAATTTAATAGAAGGAAATACTACGAACCCTAGGTGAAATCACTCAAACGTCAGTGTCATCCTTCAAACAACCACCCAAGATGGAGCAAAAGCCACTACCCAGCCATTTGAGGTAAGGTCTGGGACTCGCTCCACCTTACCAGCTGATTATTTCAAAGATCCCCAAAGAATAGAAGAAGATAAGTTATCGAGAGTACTAGGATAACAAGGACGCGTTTGGTCATTCTAGTCGATGAAGGGATTCGCCCTTCATGTCTATGCATCGACCGCTAGAAGATGGTCATAAGCCTTCAAATGAAGCACAGAGGAGACCAACCAACCATGAAAGAAGTAGTCCGTATGAGCACCGGGCGGCTAGGATGTCGGGTTATTTTATCCTATTTTGACAATGCGTGGGTGAGTTCGACATGTGTCAGGCTTCAAAAAGGAGAGGAAACAACAAAGGATCAAGACATAGAATAATATATTGTTGCCTTCCAGAACAGTCACAGGTTGGAGAATTTGCATTGACTATCGGAAATTGAATAAGGCTACCCAAAAAGACCATTTTCCATTGCCATTTATGGATCAGATGTTAGATATGTCGCAGGCATGAATATTATCAAGCTGATGGGTATTCCAGCTACAATCAGATCGCTATAGCCCCAGAGGATCAAGAGAAGACGACATTCACTTGCCCTTATGGTACATTCGCATTTAAGAGGATGCCCTTTGGGCTGTGCAATGCATTAGGCACATTTCAGCGCTGTATGATGGCCATATTCTCGGATGTGGTTGAAAAGACAATTGCAGGTTCATGGAATTTAATTTTTCAATATCGGGAACTCCTTTGACAAATTGTTTGGAAAACCCGAGGCTCAAGTGCTAGTTGGATGTGAAGAAACCAATCTTGTGCTAAATTAGGAGAAGTGCCACTTTATGGTACAAGAAGGCAAAGTACTTGGGCACCGGATTTCTGCAAGAGGAATAGAGGTCGACAAAGCAAAGATTGAGGCAATAGAGAAACTACCTCCACCATCATCAGTAAAGGGCATAAGAAGCTTTCTAGACACGCAGGGTTCTATAGGCTGCCTATAAAAGAATTTTCTGATTGCAAAGCCCTTTGTCCAAGCTTTTCTAGTTCAAGGGACACCATTTGATTTGATGATAGCAGGTGCAAGCTTTTTTCAATCTGGAAGATAGGATTGCATCGGGCCCCCATAGTTGTAGCACCAGATTGGGACCTCCCGTTTGAGCTAATGTGCGATGCTAGTGACTATGCGATTGGAGCAATGCTGGGGCAAAAAAGGAAAGGATATTTCAGGTTATCCACTATGCTAGCCACTTTGAACGATCTGAACCTAACTATGCCACCACCGAAAAGAGTTATCGCCATTGCTACTTTGATAAATTTAGGCCCTACTGATTGGCACAAGGTACAGTGCACATCGACCACTCAGCCATTAAGTACCTAATGACTAAAAAGGATGCGAAACCGAGACATATATGGTGGGTACTCCTATTGCAAGAATTTGATCTAGAGATTCAGGACAAGAAGGGAACAGAGAACCTAGTCGTGGACCATCTATCACGATTGGAAGGGCCTAGAGACGAGGTACAGGTTAATGATAATTTCCTAGATGAGCCTTAGTAATCAAGACACAGCCCATTCCATGGTTTGCGCACTATGTGAATTACTTAAGGGCCAAGGTTATCCTCCCGATTTTAGCTACCAAATTAAGAAGAGGTTCTTGCACATTCAAGCACAACCACCGGGAAGAACCTATTTTATACAACATCAGGCGAATCAAGTGATAAGGCGATAAAATTCAAAAGATGAAATGGGTAGTATTCTAAATCACTGCCACACCTTATCATGTGGGGGGCACTTTGGAGGCCAGAGGACAACGACAAAGGTACTCCAATCAGGTTTCTACTGGCGTAGCTTGTTCAAAGATGCTCACCAATTTGTATCTACCTGCGATAAGTGCAAGAGAATAGGTGGCATTTCCAAACAGGATGAACCACCCATGCGCACAATTCTAGAGGTTGAGCTATTTGACTTGTGGGGGTGGACTTTATAGGTCCATTTCCCTCTTCATTCAGTAACTTGTATATTCTCCTTGTCGTGGACTACATCTCTAAATGGGTAGAAGCAATACCGACACACACTAATGATGCCAATGTGTTAGTCAAGTTCCTTTGCAGCCACATATTTACACGGTTCGGCACTTCACGAGCATTGATCACGGATGGTGGTACTCATTTATGCAACAAGATGGTTGATAAGGTCTTGCAAAATTATGGTGTGCGGCATCGCACTTCACTCGCTTAGCACCTACAGGCAAATGGACAGGCTGAGGTGTCAAATCGGGAGATAAAGTCCATTCTGGAGAAAACAGTCAATAGTTCAAGGAAAGACTGGTTAAAGAAGATTGATGATGCACTTTGGGCATACAGGACAGCATTTAAAACCCCATTGGGTATGTCACCATTCCAACTAGTTTATGGGAAAGCATGCCATTTGCCAGTGGAATTAGAACATAGAATATACTAGGCAACTAGGCTTCTGAACATGGATAGTAAGGTAGCCGGAGAGAAGCGGATCGATGCTACAACTTAGTGAATTAGATGAATTCCGCAATGAGACTTATGAGAATGCTTGAATCTATAAGGAAAAGACGAAAGCTTGGCATGACAAACATATTGTAAGGAAAGATTTTGAGCCGGGTCAGCAAGTCTTGTTGTTCAATTCTAGACTGAAACTCTTCCCTAGCAAGTTGAAGTCAAAATGGTCAGGTCAGTTCATAGTGGTTCGAGTATTTCCCTATGGAGGAGTTGAGATAATGCATCCGGAGAGGGACAATTCAAAGTCAATGCCCAAAGATTGAAACCATATTTTGGAGGAGACTTCCATACAGGAAGACAAGACACCATTCTAAGCACACTAAGGGTAGGACAGTAAGGGTGTGGAAGGTCACCAACAATTCAGTTATTTTCCCGGTCTAAGTGTTGTACGTTGTAGGAATGTCGAGCAACGACATTAAACATAGCGCTTCTTGGGAGGCAACCCAAGTATTGTGAGATCCCCTTCTTTGAACTTGCATTACTTTCGGTCTTTTTAATTGCTCTTCGGTACATTTTTCGCTTTTGGACTTTCTACTTTTGTTGTTTTAATGTGTTTGTGACTTTTTCAGAGCTACCGAAGGGTGCAAGTAATCGTAACTGGCGTCTACATGTTCATTACAAAGGTGAGAGAGCCAAATTGCGGTTTTAAAACTTGTTCCCTACTTTCTCTGCACGTCAATGTAGATCTCTACAAGCAGAAAGAAAATTTCAAGCTATTAACTTTCGATGCGTTAGCCAAGTGGGCAACTTATGCCACAAGATGTGCTTTATCAAACTTTTCGCACGCGAATAACGGGGAGCTCTACTGTCATAGAACATGCTTCGCCGTAGCGTAGAACCCTACGTCGCGGCATAGTAAGTGCAATTTTTAAGTCCTTTAAAAACCCAAATGGCTTTTCATTTTCTCCTCCTCCCCCCCAAGCAAATTTAGTCGCCCTTTCCTCTCTATCTCCCATTTTTTTTAGTGTTTGTAGAACCCTAACCCTAGATCGACCACCATGGCTCGAAGTTGATCCCGGCTAAAAGACGATCCGGCTCCACCTCATGGGTGGCACCACCCCATCCGAAGATCCACATGTGTTAATTTCCAAGAGGCCAAGCTGATCTATCACGAGTCCCCGTTCAACCGCTTCGTTTGTCCTGCACGAGGTTTCCCACCTCCAATGCGCTCTTCAACTTCACTATCCGTAACCGTAGCCGCGGTGACACTTTGTGCACCCCGTCCCCGGCAGCCCCGGCCGGTCTGTGGTTCCACCTCTATCTCGCTCTTCAAAGCCTGGGCACCACTGCTTTCGGGCCCGGCAGGCAAGTGGGTCGTAGTTTGGTGCCTAGGCTATCATCCGGATTTACGCCCGCTGGATGACGCATGCTGCTAATATAGAGCTTTACTTGTGACACATAGACATGAGCTTGATGTAGGAGCCCACCTGGGCCAGGCGTGAGGAAACGCCAACCCGAAGGGTGATTTCTTACCACTTCTTCGTGGGACGCACTCACGCCGATGGCTACGGTCCCAGACTTTCTATGTGTAAAACTGCTTCACCCCGCACCTTAGCACGCTTACGGCGACAAGATGATCCTCCCCACACCAATGCACCTGGTTTCCGCTTGACATCGGGTCCATCATCGAGAAGGGGTTGATTGAGTTGACCAAAGGGAGATGCACCGGGGCCCTGATCCACCCCTCACTGATTACTTAGTTATGCCGACTGTCCGAGGTCCCGATGTTGGTCTCTGAGGAGCTGGTGCAGTAGTGCCTACCCATACCACTACCCAAGGTAAAGTTCGGGAGCCCGAGTGATTCAGATGAGGAAACCGACGATATGCCGCAAAGAGCCACATTCGCGACACCCCGGACGGCGCTCCAGTCCCCAAAGCCATTCTCCCGCATACGATCATGCGCCACCAGCGCAGCTTAGAACAATATCGATAGAGTCCCGCACCCGCAGCACTCCAGTGGCAGATATCGGATTCCCGCATCACGCCAGAGCGCCACCTCCATCGCTTTAATCATGACCTCATATCAAGAAGGTTAATGGTCAATCTTACATTCATCATGTTCCGTGCCCATCAATCACTTAATTTCTGACGATCTCTACGCCCATTTATGTCACAGATTACACCTGTCAGCTGTTTAGGTATAAAAAGTAAAATAAAATGAATTGTTTTACTTACTTTATTTTTACCTTCCACATTGTTTAATCAATTTAGTTCAGGTTCACTTTGGTTTGTTTTTTTACGTTGAAACACTCAGTCTTATTCTACCATACCGATGTCACGCATTATTATGATATGGTAGTTTTTAATTTGTATTAATTGTTCTCAGCCTCGCTTTGACTTCATGATTGCAAAAAGGAGTCATAGTAATCACTGTAAAGCCCTGCGGTTTTGATGAAAATAGGAACTCTAAGGTTGTTTGAAGATCGGGATCGCCTGTATAAAGCGGGTAGAATGACCATGTTCGTCAGCCGATGAGTATGCAACACTCATTTTATCCCTATGCTTTAGTTAGTTTTTCTGAGTGTTTTTATGTTAAATAAGTGCCCTAATGCCTAAAAGTTCACTCCTATGATCAAGTCATCCATTTGTGGAATTGTGCAAAATTGGTGGAAACTGCTACAAAAGCAACAGGAGAGGCTACTGGAATTTTGACATTTTCAGAAATCATATGAGCTCCTATTGCATCAAGCCATATGTATGGATTCTACACTTCAAGAGCTTTCTAGTGGATACCAAGAACACCGTGTCTGGAGTTCGAACAAAGAAGTTATGCAAGTTCCAAAACTTGAAGAAAATCAGCAAACATTTCCTGTATGACCTTCAGCAGGAGAGGCTACTGTATTTTGAAGTTTTCAGATATCATATGAGCTCATATTGCATCAAGCCATATATGTATGGATTCTACACTTCAAGAGCTTTCCAACGGTACCAAGAACACCCAAATCGGAGTTTGTATGACAAAGTTATGGCCTTACGAAGTTGGAGCAAAAACAGGGGACTGCAGCAACGTCGCGACGTGGAGAACCAACGTCGCGACGCTGCGTAGAGCCGCAGTAAACGACGTCGCGACGTTACAACGACGCCGCGACGTTCGGGTCTATTTTTGGGTGGATTTTAGCCCATTTTGAGCCCATAATGGAGGGGCTTTAAGCTCAAACCCAAAAGAGACGAAAAGAGGCGACTGTGGCTCTAAAAGGACTTTGTCCAAACTTTGGGACCAAGGAGGAGGTTGGGAGCTGTTTTTGAAGATTTGGGAGAAGATTATGAGATTTGTGGAAGAAAATCCGAGACGCACCATCATTTGATCATTATAGTTTCTTCTTCCTCTTTTCTCATGTTTTATCCTAAGTTTATGATATCAAACTCTATCATGCTTTAAATTGTAGATCTAGGGTTTGAAGTGTATTGAACATGAGTTTTATATCTATTTGTTAATGTTCCTAAGCTTCTATTGCTTCTGTGAATGTACCTCTATTGATTCATACTTGGTTCTATTTACATATTGATTTCAAGCAATCTCAATGTGGTGAGCGGTTCTTTTGCAAGATCCGAGAAGGAGTAAAGAACTAGACATAGATGAATCAACCTAATTAGCCCGGGTAGTGTAGAAATTATCTGCAATTAGAGGCGTGTGAGACTTTGGATCTTAAAGCATCTCTAATGCTTGGGGTTGAGCCGAGAAGCAAAAGACCTAGTGTTAGTTGGTAGGTTATTCGACCTCGAGAGAGGCTTATAATTAAATTAGACAAGAGTCGCCTTGGAAAGCATTTTCATGAAACAATAGAGTAGAATTTTGACTTAGATCTAAGAGGATTGTCCGATTGCACCAAGTACCCTAGGAATTTATAATCTCTTGGTTTCCCTTAGTTGCGAACTTCATTAGTTAGATTTAGAAATTAATAGTTTAGTTTAAATTTTGTTTTACTATCACAATTGTTAGTTTCGATATTAGAGAAGCATTATAATATTGGTACTTAGCATCCCCATTTTCCCTGTGGATCGATATCCGTATTTAGGTACACTTTATTACTTGACAAGCGTATATCATAAGCAATGTAGCGCTTCTTTATATTTTTTGCATAATTTATATACACACTCACTAAACGCCTATCAAGTTTTTGGCGCCGTTGCCGGGGAAAATCGGTGTTTTATGCTAATATCAATACTAAGTGCTTCTTTAATACTTCAAACATTTTTTATGTTTATATTTGTGTGGTTTTTGAGTTTTTGATACTTTTGTTTTTTCGCATAAATTTTCAAAGTTAAATCACAATGGATCCTATCATCGAAAGGACAAATGCATTGGCTCACCTTGAGCAAAGAACTAAGAATGCGTGAATCGGGCTGATGAGCATCAAAGAAGATTGACAACTCAAGTGCTAAGTCAAGTGTGGCAACCATATGGATCAATGGATTATGCTCAATATGGAGGTACCCCATACTTGAGCAATCATAATTTTAGATGGAGCCACCATCTAAACACCTCATGGAATATAAGCTATACCATTCGCACACTCCACAAGTCCAAAGATCAAGCCTTAGAAGAAGCATGGATGAATTAAGAAGAACTCAAGCCAGATTACTATGGCACAACCTGAATTTTCAAGATCAATGGATGAAATTAACTACTCTCAAGTCAGCTCCCGCTTTAATCCAAATGAGATAAGTCAACCTACATGAGAGAATGACAAAGTTGGGAGGCGTGGATTAATTGAAATGAAAGAGTTCATGTCAATGTGTGTGACATCTCAAGTTCATTTCATGGAATTGACAAGGGCTAATGTTCAAATTTAGCATACACCATTCGATAGCTTGAAAAAAAGAGATGGCTCCAATGGCCACTTTTGGTACTCAACTTACATTTGAGAAAGAACAACCTAAAGAAGAGGAGAGTATGAGTATAGAAGAATCCAGGCAAAATATATGAATGAACAAGATAATATGGCTACAATGTCCTTTTTGAAGGACAACATGAGAGTTCGCCATCTACTTGGGTGAATACAAAAAGAAGAAAACTGAGCTAATGAAGAAATCACTTCAAGAGGTAAATCGAAGAACTTGAGAAGCTTCAAAGGCGGAGGATGACGATGCAAACTTTGAAAGACTTAGTTGAAAAGGAGGAAAAAGAGTCAACTTCTCCGGAATCATATGAAAAGGTAAAAGAGGAGGTTGCAGAGACTTTTCCGGAGATGACTCTTTGGGTTCCAATGCATGAGGAAGTGAAAAATGAGAATAAAACCAACTTCCGAAAGCGATGAGTACATCATTCACTTCAACAATGAATCTGAGGAACCATTGTAAACAAAAAATTAAAAAAAAATAGAAAATCAAAAAAATAATAAGATTGTGGAAGCACTATGTGCCTAAGTCGCTTGATCGAAAGCACAACTATCGCCTTAGAGAAGGATGGAGGCAAGAAACACCAACCCATCCGTAGCTGGTAGAGTCTAGGGGCCGACTCAAAACGAGCAAAATTCTCGGGAGGCAAACTCCTGCTTAAAATGTTTTCTTTCTTTTTTCTATTTCGTGAGTTATTTTGAGTTTTTTTTAATAAATTTTCGTGCTTGATTTTGTTTTTCTGTGTTTTAGTTTTTAATTTCAGGTTTTTGGGGATTCAAATCTGGTTTTGGAAGCTAAAAGGTTGAAAGCTTGAAGTTCAATAATTCTGGGTGACTTAAAGAACCAAAGATAAACCATATTCTGTAAGACCCCCTTCATTTAGACTTAAAGTCTAACCCTAACACCTCTTTGCCTCCAAAGCGAGCCATATTCACGTGACACCCCCCAGAGACTTGATCAACTGTATACTCATTATCCATTCTTGCTTTTGTTTCACATTGAGGACAATGTCTATTTCAAGCTCAAATTCAAGAAATCATTAAGAAAAAAAAATTCCAAAATCCAACTTTTGTATCTCCTACCGTTGAAGTTAGTTGTTTGGTTGTTAGTTGCATGTGCTTTTCTTACTTTATTTTATTTATTTTGTGTCTCATATGAGCGAGTTTGATGCCTTGTTGGCGTAGAAGGTCATTTTGAACACAACTATTCAAAAAATGCCAAGTGTAAAGAGGACTAGGACCTTAGGTTTTTAAAATGATCCGGAATCGTAATTTGCTTGGCATAGGTGACTTAGCTTAGTCACCCATTGTGCTACAAGAAGCTATTTCAAGGAATCTATCACACACACACTTTTGGTCTCCTCAGATACCTTCAACCCTGCGACTCTTGCCTTGAATTCAACTAACCTTGGGGATTCTAACCATCTAAGTGACGGGACACCCAATCAAAAGAGGATTGCCATTGAGCCCCAACTAAAAAGAAAAATGAAAAAACAATAGAAAAAGTGAAAAAAAAAAAAGTCAAAAAATAGGCTTGTGAATTAGAATAAGGATCATCCAATCGAATCCCGCACACCGAGGGGCCTTTCAAAGCCTAATGCCCAAGCCAACCTACCGAGTCATTGACTTCACTCGGGCCCGCTACATGGGACGTAAGATGGATCCTTCCCACAACCTGTACTTTGAGTTCGCTGAGTGTTCGTGAAGTTTGAAGGGAATTTAATGCCCGTGCCCTTAACCAATTGGTGGGGAGTCACCAATGGATCCCCGCTACAGGAACACTCATCTAAAACTTCTTGGCACTAATTCTCCTTCATTTTTTAGGTATTTAGGAAATTTTTAGGTATTTTGGTATGAATAAAAATGGTGCGTTCTTATCCTTTCTTAGTTAAATTTCTTCCAAATAGGTGAGTCAGCCTAAAGCTCGGTATGCTAGACCTTGCTATACACTCGAAGATCATGCTATCACCTACACTTAGTTTCTTGGGAAAGTGTCACGCGACTTGGGGGTTGATTTGTTTTGCTCACCATTCTTGCTTTGCCATGTTCCTTAGAAAGTTTAAAAGTTTAAGGATCCTAAATTTTTTGGTTGAAAAGGCTATTGCTAAATTGTGTCTATAGTGATTCTTCCATTTGAAAATCATAGCATTGCATTTCATTCATTATTTTTAGTTCATGTCATTTTCAATTTTTTGTTTTGTTTGAGTTGGTCTCTTGCTTGGGGACAAGCAAGAATTTAAGTTTGGGGGTGTGATGAGTATCTTAAATACTCATTTTATCCCTATGCTTTAGTTAGTTTTTCTAGTGTTTTTATGTTAAATAAGTGCCCTAATGCTCTAAAAGTTCACTCCTATGATCAGGTCATCCATTTGGTGGAATTGTGCAAAATTGGTGGAAAAACTGCTACAAAAGCAACAGGAGAGGCTACTGAATTTTGACATTTTCAGAAATCATATGAGCTCCTATTGCATCAAGCCATATATGTATGGATTCTACACTTCAAGAGATTTCTAGGGATACCAAGAACACCAAAATTGGAGTTCGAACAAAGAAGTTATGCAAGTTCCAAAACTTGAAGAAAATCAGCAAACATTTCAGCACCTTCAGCAGGAGAGGCTACTGTATTTTGAAGTTTTCAGATATCATATGAGCTCATATTGCATTCAAGCCATATATGTATGGATTCTAAACTTCAAGAGCCTAACGGTACTAAGAAATTAATCAAATCGGAGTTTGTAGCGACAAAGTTAAGTATTCACGGTTGGAGCGTGAAACAGGGGACTGCAGCAACGTCGCGACGTGAGAACCAACGTCGCGACGTTGCAGAGAGCTGCAGAAACGACGTCGCGACGTTGCCAAACGACGTCGCGACGTTCGGGGTCGGTTTTGGGTGGATTTTTAGCCCATTTTGAGCCCATAATGGAGGGTTTTTAAGCTCAAACCCGAAAGAGACGAAAAAGAGGCGACTAGGGCTCGGAAAAGGGGACTTTGTCCAAACTTTGGGACCAAGGAGGAGGTTGGGAGCTGTTTTTGAAGATTTGGGAGAAGATTATGAGATTTGTGGAAGAAAATCCGAGACGCACCATCATTTGATCATTATAGTTTCTTCTTTCCTCTTTTTCTGTATGTTTTATCCTAAGTTTATGATGTAGTCAAACCTCTATCATGCTTTAAATTCAGAGATCTAAGGTTTGTCGTATTGAACATGAGTTTTATATCTATTTGTTAATGTTCCGGTTTCTAGCTGTTTCTTGTGAATGTACTCTATTGATTCATACTTGGTTCTATTTACACATTTCCGCTAATCTCAATGTGGTGAGTGGTTCTTGCAAGATCTCGAGAAGTGAGTAAAGAACTAGACATAGATGAACCAAATCCTAATTAGCCTCGGGTAGTGTAGAAATTACTGTAATTAGGAGGCGTGGTGAGACTTTTGATCTTAAAGCATCTCTAATGCTTGGGGTTGAGCTGAGAAGCAAAAGACCTAGTGTTAGTTGGTAGGTTATCTCGACCTCGAGAGAGGCTTATAATTAAATTAGACAAGAGTCGCCTTGGAAAGCATTTTCATGAAACAATAGAATAGAATTTTGACTTAGATCTAAGAGGATTGTCCAATTGCCCCAAGTACCCAAGGAATTTATCATCTCTTGGTTTTCCTTAGTTGCGAACTTCATTAGTTAGATTTAGAAATTTCATTAGTTTAGTTTAAATTTTGTTTTACTATCACAATTGTTAGTTTGGATATTAGAGAAGTATTATAATATTGGTACTTAGCATCCCCATTTTCCCTGTGGATCGATATCCGTATTTAGGTACACTTTATTACTTGACAAGCGTATACTTGCGCAGAATAGGCGCTCTTTTTATATTTTTTTGCATAATTTTATATACACACTCACTAAACGCCTATCAGCTGCCCCTTTTAGATCTCAAGAAATCATTTCCCGAAGTAAGCTTATCATGGCACAAGACACACACACACACACACACACACACACGTGATCTTCTGAGTGGTGTGCCTGATCTCGACTATTTCATGCAAGAGTTCTGCACTACCTTGGAAAGTTTAAACACCTAAGTGACGTGGACACCTTAGAAAAAGAGATCGCTGAGCCCTGCTAAAAAATAAAAATAAAAATAAAAAAAGCTTATGGTTTTGGAATACGGATCATCCAATCGAATCCCTTACACCCGAGAGGCTTTTCAAAGAGTAATGCCCTAGGCCAACTGGCCGGGAGTCATTGACTTCACTACCCGCTACATGGGACAAAGGATGGATGATTTCCACAATTTCCAAGGCCTCGAGGCTTAAGCTAAGCTGGCTGCATAAGCTCACGCAATCGAATGCCCAGCTCTTTAACCAACCGGGGTGGGGGAGTCACCAATGGATCCCCGCTACAGGAACCCTCACCTAAAACTTCTTGGCACTAGTACTCTACTAAGTTTGTCTTAGAGTTAATCCCCTTAGGATTAGTTGAAGTGAATAAATTGGCGCGTTCTCATCCTTCTGTGTTAAGCTATTCCAAATACTGTAAGCAACTAAGTCAGGGGGTAATTAAGTCAAGCTATACATTGGAGATCATACTCCAATAGCACTTAGACTCCTTAGCAAAGGTTATTGAGCGCTACAAAGGGGGTTGACCTGCTTGGTCAATCGAGACTGACCTAGTGCAGATTCTTGAAAGTTGAACAAACCTGGTAGTCCCTGGATCTAATGAACTGGTTCATGTTGACCCCTTCTTGCTAGTATCATATGTACTAGACCTATATCGTCAGTGTTAGTTACGCTTTATTTTTGCGTGCCCTCAGAGTCTGCTTCGCTACTGAAGCAAGATGCTAAGCCTGGGGTGTTGATCGTGAGTGAAATATGCATGCATTTCAAAAGAAAATTTGTGTTTTTATAGATCAATTGCATGATCTACATTCATATTCATTAATATCATAAGTAACTCTATACTATAATGTTTTACAGACACGACGTACATAGAGTAAAAAGAAAGCTAAATAATAGAAGAAAAGACTGGCGAGAATACAATGAGAAGTGCAAGAGTTCTGTGGACACAACTATGTGGCACTCCATGCCGTGGCGCAAGGTCAAGAATAAATGGGAGGCCCTATGTCGCAAATGAACCAAAGGAGGCGGATTCCAGTAGCCTCTAGTACGCCGCAGTGTAGGTCTTCTTTTTCAAACAAGAGCGTTAAAAACTCTGAAATTCAGGGCCATTGATGGGCCCGAATCCCGAGATATAAAAATGAAGCATTTTCGAGGCAAAAGGGGGGATTTGGAGGCAGATTGAAGACAAGGATAGACGAATAGAGAGAGATTGGTGGAGACGGATTCCAAAGATAGCAAAGACGGCTTCTTCTGTATTTCTTTTCCTGATTCGTTTGATGCTGAAAATCTTTCAGTCTGTAATGAAAATCACTATGAACTAACTTTTCTCTCTAGGGTTTTGCCAACCCTAACTGCACCATTATGGATTAATACATTAATTATGGTTTATTTAATATTGGTATGAATTTTTATGGTTGCTTTACTCCTGAACTTAATCACATGTTATTATTTGGCCAATTATGGCATGCTAATGCTAGGAGTCTAATATCGAGAGAAGATGACTCATAGGGACATGGGTAAAGCAACACTTGGTCAATCAGGGGATAAAGATATCCCGCGTTCCAAGTGTAGCACTAGGGTTTGCACATTTATGCATATCAGAGTCAAGGGGTCAAAGCAGAGATGCAATACACCCCACTAGCGAGATAGGCAGCTATATCTCGAGAGAGAATATCTTGTAAGTAACGATCAACTCCGCTAACATAAATCATATGAAATATTAAATAAATGCGCTATCTAGGTTAAAATCCATCAAAGCGGTAGGCGAAGGTAAAACCCTAGTTTTCATCATCATTACCTTAAATCAAAATTTTAATATTAGGATTTCCCTAAATAAGCTAATTTAGTCATAATTCACTTTAAGACTGGATCCAAATATTGTCTAGGTCACTAAGCCGCATTCGAAGACGCTTCAATGTGGAATGACACTTGACGAGCTACTACACTATGTGAACTCGAAGCGTATACTTGCACGTATGGGTCTACATTTTTTACCAACTTTTAAACACTCACTTTCAGCCGGTCACACACCCCTCAAGTACAACCGAGTGTGAGACAACCATTTCTTGAAGTTCCACATATTGCTGATATTGATCATGTAGATCAAGTTACCAATGAAGAAATTCCGCAAATCATGGAACAACCAATCGAAAGCAACAAGTTGATCAAAAGTTCCTCAAGAGAATGATGAAGCAACATTAAGAAGATCTACAAGAGTGAAATCAGCAATTCCTAATGATTATATAAAGGTATTTACAAGAATCGACTATATCATCGAGCCAAAATGATCCGTAAACATTTTCATGCCAGCAGTTCTAAGGAATCTAACTCATGGCATGCAGCGAAAGAAGAAATGAATTCTATGACATCTAACCGAAGCCGGATCTTGTTGAGTTACCTAATGGTGTAAAAGTCGTTGGATGTAAATAGGTCTTTAAAACAAAAAGGACTCATCGGGCAACATTTGCAGACATACACAAGACCTCAAGGCTGATTCACTAGTGCGGAAGGAATCGACTACACGCAGACCTTTCTCCTCGTATCTAAGAAAGACTTTCTTCAATAATCATGACATTGGTTGTCATTTGACTTTGATTTACATCAAATGGATGAAAACGACATTCCTTAATGGTAATTTAGAGGAAGAGGTTTACATAAAACAACATGAAGGATTCTCCTCTAAATAAGGTGAGCATTTAATTTGGTAAGCTTAAGAAATCCATATATGGATAAAACAAGCGCCCCGCCAATGGTATTTGAATTTCCATGAAGTCATTACTTCATTCTATTTTGAAGAAAATATCATGGATCAATGTATATACCAGAAGGTCAGTGGGAGTAAGATTTGTTTTCTTGTGTTATATGTGGATGATATTCTGCTTGCGACCAATGATAAGGGTTTTTTATATGAGGTGAAACAATTTCTCTCCAATAACTTTGATATGAAGGATATGAGTAAGACATCTTATGTCATTGGCATTAAGATCCATAGGGAAAGATCTCGAGGCATTTTGGGTTTGTCTTAAGAGACCTATATCAATAAATTTTTAGAGAGATTTAACATGAAAATTGTTCACCGAAAGGGTAATCATATATTTTGAAGGGTGACACATTCGATTTCACCACGCGCCTTAAAAATGATTTCGAACTGAAGACATGAAGAACATTCCATATACTTCGGGCTTGTTGGAAGCCCGATGTATGCTCGTGTCTCACTAAACTTGACATTGCATTTGTTGTTGGAGTATTAGGAAGATATCATAGTAATCCAGGTCTCGACCACTGGAGAGCTGCAAAGAAGGTGATGAGATACCTTAAAGGAACAAAGGATTACATGCTTATGTATAAACGAACAGATAGTTTGAGGTGATTGGCTACTTTGATTCAAACTTTGCTTAAGCAGGTCGAATTTTTTGTAAATCAACATCCGGTTATATTTTCAAGCAATGATGGAGCTATATCTTGGAGTAAGTGAGAAGCGTACTTTGACCGCCACTCCACTCATGGAAGCTAAGTTCGTATCCTGTTTTGAGGCTAGCTCGCATGGTGTATGGTTAAAGAGTTTCATATCTGGGCTTAGAATTATGGATTCTATATCTAGGCCATTGAAGTTGTATTGTGATAACTCAACTGCGGTATTTATGGCTAAGAACAACAAGAGTGGAAGTCGAAGTAAGCATATCAACATTAAATACTTAGCCATAAGAGAACGTGTTAAAGAAGAAGTGGTCATTGAACACATTAGCACTAAGTCGATGATTGCCGATCCTTTAATTAAAGGCATGCCACGGCATTTTAAGGATCATGTAGTACATGGGACTTGGTTCCACGACATGTAATTTTATTATACGTACACCATTATTTTAACAAAACTCTTATTCAATATGATATTTTCATATGGTTTTGTACATTTCATGTAATACCCCAAATTATAATTCCTCGACGAATTTATAACATATTTAGGGTAGAATAAAAGTAAATGTATATTTTTTGGAATAAAATAATGCTAAAATAAAATAAGCAAACCCAGAATTAATTACAAAAGTCAAGGGTAAATTGGTAAATTGCTAATTAAGGACCCAAATGACATAAGAAGAAAAGATTGTATGTTAAAGTAGGAAATTGAATAAGTTAGAATGGAAAATAGATGATAAATGGAGGACCAAAATGCAAATAGATGAGAAATGGAGGACCAAAATGCAAAAGGGGGAAAATTAGGCAAAATTGGATAAAGCCAAACATGGCTTTAAGAGGAATTCATTTTTTTGCTTTTGTTAGGGAAAATAGGTTGAGAGAAAAGATAAGAGAAGAGAAGAGAAGAAGAGAAGGGAAGAAGAGAAGAAGAGAGGAAGAAGAAGAGGAGAAGAAGGGAAGAAGAGAAATTCAAGGAGAAGAAGAAATCAGGTATGGATATGTAAGGAATTTTGGTATGAATTTGTGTATGAAATTTTGTATGGAACTTGTTAGATTTTCAGATGGATACTTGTTTAGAGGTTCTGTAAATACTTTTTTGTGTAGAATCCGTACTGAATGGTTGTTTGTTTGGCTAGGTCTCACGGAGGAAAAAATTTGTATAGAGAAAATGTTGGGTTTTAGGAGAGATGTTGTCCTTAAACCCACATTTTGTTTTCACATAACCCATTCACTCATCCAAATTCAAGTGATTCAAATTTGCAAATTGACTTCTAGGATAACAAATCTCCTTTGAAATAAGTATATAAAAAAATTAGAATCCATTGACCTAGAAAATTCATCAAAGTAAGGGAACAATTTTATCCCCGAACTGCCTCATAACGCCTCCCCCGAACCTGAGTAATTTCAAGGTTAAATCATAACTTGAGTTATACTGGTCCAAATGAGGTTATTCAAATTTTTGTACAAACTAGACATCTGAGAGAACAACTTTCATGGAGAAGTTATGGTCAAATTATGACTCTAACATTCCCAGAAAATTTTCAAATATAGGACACAATTCCAGATTTTGTTCCTGGAAATTGTCCAAGAGCAGTTAGGAATGTTTAGACCATATCTCCCAAATTAAAAGTCCAAATGACATGATTTTTGAAACTTAGGATATAGAGGTATATTTAGTTAGAAGATCACTTTCTCTAACAATCCCAAGCATGTGGTCAAAAAATTGTAGCCGAAATGGACTTCTTAGAGCTACTCTCAATTCTTGTTCAGGAAGAATTAGTTATGGAAGCTGAAATTGTATAAAGGTTATATAAAATGTATTGTTATATGAAAGCTAAAGAGAATACACGTATAATTTTATTATATGAAAAAGTGCAAACTACAGTTAAATGCTTATAAGAGAGTATTTGATAATGAATATCTCAGAAGTATACATGATATCAATAGTTATTCATGTATATGAGATATCTTTTTCTGATACCTAAATGATTGTTAAGAAAACATAATAAAACTGATTGACTTCTTATGACCGGGTAGTTGGATAGATAGGCATGCCTATATGGATATAGTAGATACAGCATACAGTTTATAAATATCGAGGCCTCGTTTGGGTCGATGATATAGATCCCGTCGATCAATATAAAGAACCTCGTCAGGGTCATACAAATAGAGATCACTCGGCTCCGCATGCTGATAAGACTCGTAAGACAGCTTCTTTCCCCGTATCCACTTTCTAAAGTTTATACTGTGCATGAAATATGTTAAATGACAAGTATACATAAATGAGATGTATATGATATATGACATATTATGAGTAGCTATTAGCACTGCTTATGTGATGATAGTATATATTATAAGAACAATAAGTAAAGTGCGACGATACAAAAGTATATGAAATATGATAAGAAATGAAACATAAGGCGAAAAGTAGATACGAAATGGAGGCGATATGTAAATGTTATATTTTTCATAAGTATATGCATGTATCTAGCGAGATGATCCTATTAGTGGGTCGTCCACGGCATTATTCCTTCTGGTTATAAGCTTAAAGATCTATGTTTCATCTCGTAGGTACGTATATGAACCAAAGGACAAGTGACAATCCACATCAGCAGTCAAAGTCAACACATCACTAGGTGCCCACTAGAAGACCATTTGGTCTAATGTATATGTATTTTTGTTTCTTTTGTAAGCAATGTAAATATTGTAATTGTTGAACACTTCTATATATGGAGCTTGTATATATTTTGTAATCCGTTGCTACAGAATATATTATAAGTTAAATGTTTAACATTATATGATTGAACAAGCTTAAAGTTGATAAGTTTGTAGTGAATTAAAATAAAATGACACCCGTTGACACCGGTGCCAGTTAGGGCCACATTTCAGATTATTATTATTTTGAGAAATATCATTGCTTGACCTTGAATAAACATATGGTTTATTTATTAAGTTTAAGGGTTTGTGTTGAGGAACTTGATATATTGTAATACATGGAATACTACTCACTATAAGAGAACCTATCGCCATGATTTATATATTTAGTTTTCTCTTCTAATAGGTGTTGAACTATATGGACCAAGTGGGAGAATGTTAAAATGATCCATATAATTTGCATTTTAATTTCAAATTTAAATCTCTCATAACACCTCTTCCTCAATCCTTACACCTCTTGGGGAAACCAGTGATGGCCTGGTCTCCATATAAGGAATCGATGAGGAATTTTTTGTCCCTAAGCTTACTCTTCTCTATTTGGAAATTTTCACCATCAAAGTTTGAGCGAGTAAAGGTTTAGAAGAACCAAGAAAATTCATTTTCAATTCTCTTCCAAGATTCCAGCCTGCTTTCTCAACAATGGTCGGAGGTATGTATATTCTGGCATTTTGCTTCCACATATGATCTAATTATGTTGTTGGTATCCTCATATGATCAGATTGCATGATTAATGCTTTCATCAATACTAACTCTGTTTAAAGAATATTTCTTATCTGTGGACTCTGTATTTGTGCCACTCCACATCTTTGTAAATGCAGGTTGCTTCGAGAGTGGAAGATGTGCGATTTCACTACAAAGCATTCCAACAACAATTGATATAAATGGTCTATCTTTGAACAATTCTTGTACACATAACATTCCCACATGTATGCATCTCCTCAATATCTCCTCTTGGAAGCATGCTTCGATATACCTACTTCCATTAATGCTTTCATATTGTCTTCCTTCCGCAGTTTCCATGCCTGAAAATATTTAAACATCATAAATGTAAAATTATAGTGTCCAAGAAAATTCACTGGAAGCAATCATGGAGTTTTGTATAAATATATGGTACTTACATAACCCAAAATGCCATAGAAGTACCTCATGGTGTGCTACCATTCTTCTTCCATTAACAATCTCTAATAACAAGACCCTACAAATTTAAAGACATCAAACTTTTTTTAAAATCTCCCTTCCATTGCATACTCGGGAGACATATAGCCACTGAATTTGATGGTTGTCGAAGACATAAATAATGAGAGATCATTAAGGTAATTATTAAATTAAGGGAAGTCGACTAGGTAGAGTTTAGACACTTACTATGTTCCAAATAACCCTTTAGTATTGGCTTGATCTTCGATTGTGTTTCCAAATATCCTAGCCATACTGAAAATCCGAAATTTCCAGGATTCAAGTCTTTATCAAGCAAAATATTACTTGCCTTCAAGTCCTCGACATGGATAATTCGTATTCCAGAATCTCAATGAAGGTAAAGGAGGCCTCAACCAATTCTCTTTCACTATCTTTGAACCGTGTCTTCCCAGAAACCCGAGAAATTCTAATTTTCTAAAAAGGGTAAATGGCAATTTCGGCCAAACCGAATTTTTCTGCATCTCGGATGGCAGTTCAACCACCATCGAATCATCTCACGAAATCTTTACCACGCCGACCTCGTCGAATTCCAAAACAACAATGGAATTTCCACGCCGGCGTTAAATCTGAGCAGAGACGGACACTTGGTACAATTTGAGTGGTCAAGAGGTGCCACGCTTCATGCAGAGTTAGTCAAACATGAGCTCGCGGTGGGCCATGGACGGACACACGCGATGATGCCATCGAGAAAATCCCAAAGTAAGGATATGGATAAGGAACCAAGTCAACCAACGACTTGACATGCGGCACGGCAGACAAGCCCTCTGACGGCTTCTCCCAACCATATTTATAAGGAAAGAGAGGGAAAAGAAAAGCAGGCGGTTTTTAGAGAGAGTATCTAACTTATCTCTAGATTTCCTACGACTGACCGGGCCGAACTCTCGCGAGCCAAGAGACAAAGTTGCTCCCGACTAAGAATAGCTATGAGTGGATACTCTGCTTTGTGCAACACAACTCCTGAGGTAGGGTCTTCTCCTACTTGATTTAATCCTTATTTAAGAACCTTGCTAATAGATTAGAGTGTTTTCAGTACTGGGGGGGCCGAAATGGCCGTGAGTTTTCACCCTCCTCCTCCCGGAGCTGGACCGGTTGGAAATTTCAGCAATGCATGCCTCAGCCGGGCTCGAGGCCGCCGTGTGGTCCTATTTGTGTGGATTTGTGATGATTTGGACAAAGGTCTAGTCGAATCAATGGATTTTAATATTTGACCATGTGAGCCGATTTTATGGCGTCGCTACGGCTTAATAACATGTCTGTGTGTTAATTTTTGTTAATATACGCATTATATATATTAATATTTATTGTTTAAACGACATAATGCATTTCATATGCACCGTAAGACCCTATAATTTAGGAGCGCATGGTACTAAAATCGGAGGGTTGTCCAAACGATGAATTCTTTTTTAAAATTATTAAAATAATAATTTTATCGGAAAGTTGTCCGAAGAATTGTGTTGGGAAAATTGTCTAACAATTCACGTCGGAGGGGCCCATGAATTGTTTCGGAGAGTTACCCAACAAATTCACCTCGAGGATTGTCCAACGTATTTATATCTGAGGGTCGCGCCATAATTAAAACAAATATTTTTGTTGAAGACGATTTTCATACATGATATAAGACAGCGAGGAAACATATGACTGGCATACTGACCGTACGTAGATATTCAAGTAGACTACGATTTGTTTGAATGTGTTTTATGTAGAGGAACCCATGTAAATTCAACCATCGGGCATCACACGCCGTCGGCGAAAAAATTATTTCGCACAGTGGTGTTTGAGAAGACGGTGGCTCATTAGAGTGTCGCTGGCGGTTAAACCGACACTGCTTCGACACGCTTTCAGAAAACATGTATGAAATATTACAATTGAAACATGCTCAGATAAGAGTGATAACAACTCTTGAAACTATTGTAATATAGTTTGATATATTTCTCCAAGAGTATGTTGTGTGCCAATGCGGTCATTTTTACTCACGTGACGGCCTCATGATATGAGACAAGTCCGCAGATTGATCTGGTGAATAATCTGGATCCTTGTGGAAATGGGCGCTACACTTCCAATCTAAAAACTGTCGCCCAATAGAATCTGAATGAATTGCATCACAGAAAAAAAAAACCCCAAAAAAATTAGAAACAATTGATAGGATGACAAAATTACTGCAGTATACATCTAGTAGATGCAACGGAATTTTAGTGATTGATGCCTGGAAAAAGCTTGATCTAACCATAGAGAAAGGCATCCCAGCTCTTGTTTGCCATGAATTCATAGATCAGCATCTTCTCATCTCCTTCAACGCAGCAGCTGATCAGTCTTACAAGATTCCTGTGTTGGAGTTTAGATATCACCACCACCTCATTCATAAATTCTTCTAGCCCTTGTGTAGATGCTCTTGAGAGTCTTTTCACTGCTATTTCTTGTCCTTCTGCCAACTTTCCCTACAAAAAGAAGCAAATTAGTAATTCATTAATGTTCAACACATCCAGTACCCAGCCAATAAAGCTTTATGTGATCAAGCTAGCAAGCATTATATATTACTCTGTATACTGGACTCAAAACCAATTCTGCCCCAGTTTATTTGCCTCATGGAAATTATTTTTTGCAGCTGCAAGCTTATTAAACTCGATCAGTGGCAGCTCTTCAAGTTTCAATTGATTCATGCCATCTCTGGGATCAGAGAATTTTCCTCTGTTGAAGGATAATATCTCTTCGATTTTCTTCTTCTTTGCTGGATTCAGAATATAGTTGTGAGTAATTTCTGGAAAATAGCTTGAAACATATCCTATCACGCTAAACTATTGAGCATGAGCAGATTACTCCTTTGTTTGGCAATCCGCCTTCTTAAGAAGGTAATGCAGAAGGCAATGGCAATTGTCCCCATAATAACTGTAACTGCAATGGTAACAATTACTCCCACTTCTATCTTCGTATCTGTGAATTAAGAGAGGAATCAGACTAAAATTTTGAATATCTGATTAATAATTAATTCTGGGTCTCATTGGAAATGAAAATGTTAGATAACGTAAATGGCTGTGGAACAAAAATTATAAAATGTAATCCAAACGAGGATTGGATTACAGGGGAAAATGGGGAGCAAGAGGGGTAAAAAATGGCAACTAGAATATATTACCTAGTTTTAGTTCTGAATGTGCAAGGCGGATGAAAAGATTTGCCCCAGTGGTAGACATTTTTGGATGTCGATTAAATCTCCACTCACCGGCATACAATCTATGCCGGTATAATATGAATAAACTGTACGGGAACAATTCCTCAAGCATTGCTGTCTACAATCATCCTCACAATCAACATATGACCGCTCTGCAAAATCTGGCACTTTCATGTTTTTTAACTTAATAAAACCATCTACTTTTTCCTCTTCGCTATCATTTCTGGTTTTTTCACATTGCAATGGCGTCTTCCAGACACATCCACGCGTTCAATTCCCTCTGTTCCACTCATGTGCGTGCTTTGGCTCATAGATTTCAAACAGTTACAAATTGCGAGTCCAAAGGAGTTGTAGTATCCAAATGGCCCACACGTTACATAAATTTCACAGTCATTCACCCCGGTGGTCCATATTGTTTGCCAACTCTCATTCCTTTCATCCCTGGATGTTAACACTAGCATTCCTTCAGGAGTCAAGACATAGGCATACAAGAAACGTGAGTCTTTCAGAGCGAAAGTGAGGTAAGCGTCACCTTTGTCAGTAACAACATCGTCTACCAAGATAATTCCATTTCACGTCTACTCCCGTGAAGATCTGACCATTCCATGGACCACTACGCCTATACGGCCGACCACCATTCCAGAAGAAAAATGAGGAATGTCTAGAGGAGTAGAGGTACAAGTCCAGCGGTGAAGCTTCCCATGGATGGATCCGAGGGAGATTTCATGATGTCAGTAGTTTCTTCAGACTGCTTCTATTGATTCTAATTTTCATCCGTGGCATATATGTGTGAGAAGGATTTTCCAAACTCTCCCATACGCTCTCCTCGTTATCTCGCACAACAAGATTTCCAGAATCTAGAAGCTGTGCTCTTGAATTGACTCCTGCCGAGTTTGGAACATTGGATGACCATAGAATCTCCTTCTGACCATTCAGAACTTGAATGTTACCATCTTCAGATATGGTGAAAACCCCGGAAGTATCGGTGAGGGGTCTGTCCCTGTTGGCTACCCATATGATAGTGAACAGAAGTGGTGTTGAAATTCTAGATTCCAATACACCGATTACTTGTACCCTCAGGGCTAAAGAAACCCAGTTTGAAAACCCCTTTACTGGACACAATAATTTCAGGGTCTTTGATAAAGTGGGTGGATGTGATGGTGTCTGTGACACCGCAGCAAAACTCAAAACAGTAAGGAGAGAGGAAGAGCAATAGAGCTATCTTGCTTGCTCCTCTCATAATTCCCATGAGTGCTTCATGAAGTTTCTTCCCTGACATGCATATTTAATGTCTGTTCGCATGTTGCCAACTTTAAAATAAGGGGCCTACATTTGTCTTCCTCCTTCCTCATACGTCCTTGTCAAGTAAGTCTACTGGTTGTCCGACGCCGTCGAGAAGATAGGATTTGCGTTCAGACAGAAACCTAAGTCATGCCGAAAGGTTCCAGGGCGTCTAATGGGTGTGCCAAGAAAATAGGATTTGCGTTCAGATAGAAACCTTTGTCACACAGAAAATAAACGGCAAATGCAAAGATCGGAATAAAATATTTTACATAGACTATTTTTTCTTCCATTTTTAATATATTTTCAATTATGACCTAATTAATATATTTTCATTTTGTTCCTCAATTATGACCTAATTAAGTGTTAACTTGGCCTCTTAATTAATTTTTATGTCATTTTTTCTTTTATCTATTTAAAACCAATCATTTTTAATTGCTCCTTTCTAACTTTTTCTAACTGCACCTAACGAAGTTCCATTAATTACGTTTGACATACCACTTAAAAAAACAAGTTACTCTTATTTGTGGAATAAGTGAAGGCCTTAAGGCTCTTAATAAAAAAACAGAGTACTAATATATGTTAAAGTTCTTGTGAGAATAATTGAAATTGTTAAAATCAATAATAATATTTATAATTTTTTTTAAATTATTTCAATTCTTTTTGTATAAAGTATTTTATTTGAAATTTAATTTTTATTACAAATATATAGTGATAAAGTATTAAGGTTAGAATTTTCATAAATTACATTAATAATTTATTTTTATTAAATCATATTAATGTATCAAATCCTAGAATTTCATTATTTTTATTTCAATAATTTCTAAATAAGTTTATATTTTTAATATTTTATAATAAAAATATTTTACAAATAAATTTATTAAAGGTAAATATAAGTAAAGTTTTCTCTCAAAGTCAAAAACCCTAACCTTCTTTTCTCTCAACTTTCTTTGTTTACCATTTTTTTAAATCACCTCTCTTCTCTGCTGTTATTATTTTTAACACCGATAAAGTGGTTATTTCGCATGAAATTTAAATTTTATTTGTTTTTCGTGATTTGATTTGTCGTCTTCGTGTTAATGCGTGTGATTGTCGTTACTTTTTGTGCGCGTGGTTGTCGTTAATGCTTGATATGGTAGGTAGTTGTGTCATCTCACTACTAGAGAACGTACGGTTGAACAAATCGGAGAATGAGTATTTTAGGACCAGACCAAACTTAATTTCAAAACTAATTCTCGGGAACAGGCGAATAATTAATTCTCCGCTACGAATTGCTCGAATTTTCGAGACAATTGAAACGACCAGGCAAATGGGAAAATCAATTCGGATCAATTCGGGCCAGAAATGGAGAATTTTGAAAAGGAATTTATATGAATTAAATTAAAACTCAAATTAATTTACTACACCTTTCTCTCTTTATTTAAAATTAATTTTGAATATTCAAACACCAACTTAGTAATATAAAAACACCAATATTCCTACCAAAAATATAATATAAATCAAAATTGCACACAATAACTAAATTTAAACATTAAGAATAATGTAACAACGATTATAATGATGTCTCGACACATAGCATAATCTAAGACTCTTACGCGTAGCGGTGGATTTTCCAAGCATGAGAGAATTGCCAAAATGTCTCCCGATGTCTGCAATTACAACATCGGTCGAAATCGGAGTTCAACTAGTATTTAATACACAATATACAAATTCAATGGCCATGAATATAATGAAATCAATCCATGAATAACCAATAAAATCATTCCATAAATAATAATGAAATCGGTCAAATCGGAGTCCATAAACAACCAAAGAAATCAGTCCAAATCGGTCCATGAATAGCTTAATGGGAAATCAGTTCAAATAGTCCACAAAATAACCAATGAAATCGATCCAAACAATCCATAAATAACCAAAAGAAATTGAGTCCATAGATAACCAATGAAATCAGTATTTAATACTCAATATATTGAATTTTGTGACATTTCATACTCATAATATGTAGAATTTTGAACCACCATAATGTGCGAAATTTTCAATCAATATTTAATACTCACATGTAGAATTTTTAGCTTCAAAAATTTAAAGGCATCATGGCACAATATTCTCTAACATCTCAGGAGTCTTGAAGATTCTAATAGGAAACAAAAAATATATATATTAGATTTAATTGATTCATTTTAATGCAAATAAAAGATAAAATTTACACATCAATAAGTAAATATCATCTACCCAAGTTCGAAGCTTTTAAGTTCTTCCAATATTTCTTCAATTTGAATAGGTTTGTTGGAATTTTGCAACCAATCTTGACAACATATAAGAACTTATTTGTAATAGGAGTTCGAGAACTCTAAGTCGGTCCAAGTCAACTATAGGTGCTAAATCTTGATTGAAGCTCTGATTGAAAGATTGAATGGCCAAAACATCCTTTCTGACTTTTGATAATGTTGGAAATCTAGCAGAATTAACTTTCCACCATGCAATATGTCAAATTCAAAAATGAATTTTGGGGAAAAATTCATCCAAATACCTTTCCAACTCCCACTTTGGCTTGATTGTTTCTTTTCTCTAACTATAAAATAATCATCAATCTCCTCTTCCATCGCTTCATCAATCTCATTATGTAGGACAATGATTCATCACTAGTCTCTACTCTTCATTTTGAGTTGTACTCATCCATCATAATTTTTCCAAGGCTTTTTGTGATTCTATCCACCAATTCTTGTGATTCATTCTCTCACCATAATAAGTAATTGTGCCAACCCTCAAATAGTTCATTTTATATCTAGCACTGCGCTATGAAAGCATGCATTCAACTTGCTAAGTGCACCCCAGTATTTATCAAATTTTTCCCTCATTTTCTTTTATTTCCACCAAGAACTATCATTGCTTCTCTCAAAAGTTTGCAAATCTTTCAAAATTTTTAATTTATCTAGGGAAAATACACATTCGATGTACAATACAAAGAACCGGATACTTTACAAGTTACATCATAAAACCGTTTAAGAAATCTAGTAAGGTTCCTTGCATTATTCGAATCGTGTTCATTAAGCAGTCATCCCCGAGCTTCGATCAAGAATTTACTATCAATATCCTCCAATCTCTCAACCTTTTGATAATTTATAAACTTCAACATCAAATAAGTAGAATTCCATCTAGTTGGACGAATCTAATTGCAAGGAAGATTTATAGTTAACATTTGTTAGCTCACAGCATTTTTGAACAAATCTAATCTTTGTGAAGTTTTGCCCTTAACATACTTGACAATTGCTCCTAACTTTTCAATAGAATCATGAGCAAATTTAACACCATCCTTGACAATTAATTGTAGGACATGAGCAAAACACCTTATATGAAAAGCTTCCCACCATTACAAAAGCATTTTCTTTAACAATCTTTTTCAATTGTTGAGATTATGATATCATTTGATGATGCATTATCCATGATGCACATGACCTAATTCGATCCCCACTCATGCATGCAAGTGTCGATACTTGTTCGATATTAATCCTTATGACTTTTAATGACACAAAATTCAGAATTCTCTTATGCGTATTCCATTGTGAATCGATAAAGTGGCGATCGGCGTAAATAAGACGTAATACGAATACTTGTCCAAGTATGCATTTGTGTTGTCAAGAAACCCTTTGACATTGAGATGTGAGCAAAGCACGCAATTTCTTTTCTCTTCAACATATAAGAAAAACAATCCTTGCAATCGTGTACCTGATGGAATTTTAAATTGGGAGCATTCTTGGACAAATTCTTTAAACCCATCTCCTTCAACAAACCTAAAAGGTAGTTCATCCTTTATAATCATCCTAACCAAAGCATTCCTAGTAGCTTCTTGATCAAAATTCCAACATGTTAATTTAGAACTTTCAGACCCACTTGCATTTTGAAAATTCAAAATTTTTTGGGATTTGTTTGATTTGTTAAAAGCATCAACTAAATCTTTTATAAGAAACTTCTTGCAAGTATCCTTAAATGTTTCCATAATGTTGAAGTGCCTTGAAAGCTTAAAGACGACCTTTTGCACACCATACACATATAGCACCGTTCAATTTACCCCTCGATTCTTCTATTTTTAAAATGGACCCGAACCTAGACCTCTCTTTATCCATAGAATTATCAGTAGATTCTTGTTTACGCTATTGACTTGCACGAAGGATCTGCTTCTTTTGTTGTAGCCATGTCCTTTGAAGAGTAATGCGCAAGACGACAACAATTCACTCTGAATTAACAGGATGATTTTCTTTTCATGACTTAACTAATAGTCCTGTTAAAATGAGTCAATTAGTTAATTAATCAACAAAACAATTGGTATGGCCCGAAAAAATAACCTCAAACAATAAAATTTACGGAATTCTTATTGATTTTACTCTTGCTCATTTCAGAGGCCATCGAGTTCGGCCAGTATTTTTGCTCAAATATTTGCGGGCTGTCGGGAATAGGAGAAAAATTAAATAATTAGAAATAAAATAGAACATGTAAACCAAAACAAAATAATTTTGTATCTTATCCTACATGTGGATGATTTTATCCCCTTAACTCTTGAGTAATAGTGCTTTTCATTAAAAAATTAATTTTTAAAAATTATCAATTAAAAACAAACCAAATTAACATATTCAACTTAGAAATAATATTAAAAAATTGATTTTTACTATTAATTAATTTGATATTTTGCATTTTTTTTGAACAAACATTCAATAAGAAGAAATTACACTACTTGTTCTTTAGGCAAGGTCTAAAAATATGGGATAAAACATTCCAATATTTTTACTGCATTGTCTTATTCTAACTATTACTTAAATTTAATATTCAATTTTATCTTTAGAAAAGAAAATCTTCCCTCAATGAAGTCGTTGTCCGCGTGAGACGGAGACGAAAGGAAAGAAAAAAACAAAGTCAAGCCAATCCGTCTGGCGCCGTAAGTTCGATAAAAGCAATGAATGGCGGGATGAGAAGAAATCGATGGGAGCGGCGGTCGGGCGTAAGGGAGGCGAGCTATTGTGGTTTTTAGAGGAAATGGTGTTTTAACTAGGGTTGATAAATAAGAAGAATGTATTAGGTTTTTTGATTTTGATAATGAGTTAGGTTCAGTTTTGATACAAAACTCAAATGGTTATCTCAAAGCATTATGAGTTTTTATTGTTTTTATCAAATAGCATTTTATCTTCAAACCTACGTGAAGTTTATATATATTTAATAATCTAAATTATATCTATTTAACACTAAATTAGTATTATATGATTATAATTATTTAGAAGTAAGTATTTACTTAATTTAATAATTAAGTAACCTTGATATTTAGTATTTCATAACCTTGAAGTTTATAGGTTAAAATATTAGCTATAATAATATTAAAAATTTTAATTAAATTACACTTTTAAGTTTTATTTCAATATTCATATTAAAATAATTTAGAACATAACCTATTAATTTTACTATAAAAGTTATATTTATAATATTAAAATTTTATTATATTATTAGACATTATATACACACAATGACACAAAATATAATTATATATATATATATATATATACATTAAGTGATCAATTAGTAATTGTTCGATTGCCTATAATTATTATCAAAATAATCTTAAATTTCATTTGCAGCAAATAATTTTAAACTTTATTATTATTATTATTATTATTATTATTATTATTATTATTATTATTATTATTATATATATCAAAATTTTAGTAAATTATCAGTGCAGTTTGGTTCTAGCGGTTCAGTACAGTCGGGCCAGTTCGGTTCGGTTCGGTTTGGAAACTCATGTTCTCATAGCTCCATTAAAAATTTTTCGGACAGTTCGATTCAGATAAAGTCAAGCGATCAACGGATATATTCGAGTTCTGGATATTTTGAGTTCGGTTTTTGGTTTCGATTCGGGTTCTCAGGAGCGACGATGCTTGCAGATCTACTCACTACAACATGGTTTTGTCGTCATGGTGGCGTTTTATTTATGTTTTGGCGATTCAAATAGACAAAGTATATCGATAGAGACAAGAGATAAATCCAATGGTTATCAATATGTTGAACTAAAATCATATGTATTATAATAGTCATAATAGTAATATCAAATATGTAGCTCAAGCTATCAAATGTACATTCATTTATGCTATTAATTTGAATGATATTTCATTCTTTATGGTTTTAATGCTTTTGATTATATCTTACATTGATGTATTACAGTTTGAATCGACAAAAATTATTTTTAACTTGAAAATAGGTAAATATAAAATCTTATAAAGTAAATTAAAGTGACATTATTTCTTTAAATAAAACTAATAGATATCACAAATTTATCTCCACTCGAACTCAGACTGTGGACCCTCCCTCATTATTCCCCTAAGTTCTTAACCACTTTTGGATATACCCAACACTGACTCGAATCAAGAGGGCACATTCTTGTTCATTCACATATAGAGCTTTAAAATCTACCTTTAAACCACACTTTCAAAATTTCTGTTTATAAATCTTGTTTGTCCTGAATATGCTCATAAGAAAAATTAAACTAATTTCATAAAATCAAAATCTCCAAAAGGCATAAAACCTTTCAAAGTATAACAAAATATCATTGAACCAAACATCCTTTAACATTAAAAATTTTCAAAACTAATAATCTTAAAATATAACATTCTAGCAACATAAAATCTTTGTGAAAGTTTGCAAACATTAATTCCCAAAGTAGTCCAACAATCCTAAGTCTTTCTGACAAATACTTGACTCAAAAATGATTCTCAGCTTCCATCCTTGCCTACCCCAACGAAATCACTCTTGCTTGAGGTTTATGGCACTGAAAATGATCAATAATAGAAGTGAGCTAAAAAACATAAGGAATGTTATTACATTTTATAAACCAAATATTTTAAATTCTAAAATTAGAATATAACATATTTTTCTTTTCTTCACCAGTCTCTGTAAAATCCTTGAGTACAAATAAATAAGATATAATCTCCATTCAAACTTATGTTTATCATATTTCCTATTTCTCAAACAATTCCATAATATAATGAAATCCACAAATATTTTTTAAAACACATGTACTCATGGTTCTCAAAGATTTGTTTCATAAAATGTCAACTATTCTAACCCGTTGACAAAGTAGATTTCAAAATCACTGCAGCTCTTGGTTCTCAAAACATCTTTCTTTCAAATAAAATGTCAAATATTCTAACGGAACAACAATGGCCATTTTGTCAACTACTATAATACCGATGACTAGGCTAGGATTTGTCGAAGTTGATACCCATTGACCGGGGCCGTATTTATCAGTTTATCTTTCATTAGTAGTATGTTATCGAGTTTATACACATAACGCCTCATCTGCAGCCTAATGGATGATGGGGCATGACTTCATAATATATGATCTTTTGGACATTGGTGGACCATTTCAAAATATAAATACATATATCGGATAAAAATTGTAATACTTCACGTAGTGGTGTTTATTAATCTTGATATATTGAGTCCATTTGCCCTTGCCACAAAGTTCACTATTGCAAAATATTACATTGCATTTCAAAAACAAAATCATGGGCACATCACAAAGACTCCTAATGTTGTGTTTGGCCCTTACTTGAGATCTTGAGGATGTCTTACGACACATTCTTCCATCTCTGGATGAAGCAAGTGATAAAGCTTATAAGCTTAGTAGAATAGATAACATATATGACCACATGTAGTGGTCCTCAATTACGATATACATATAACATAATTTGCACATCAAAATACTCAAATCTCATTAGAATTTTATAATGAAATCTTATACGGAGAGAGATTTTACGTAGTTACCTCTGAGAATAGACCTGAATTTCTTGTGATTTCATATACGTATTTCCATATATCATATTATTCTTATTCTTATCATATAAATGTTTGTATAGGCCAGGAATAATGAATGAGAGGATAACCTGATAGATGCAGAAGGTACGATCTGAGGCCCGAACAAAGGTGTCAAAGTATAGTACGTGCTGCGCAGGAAGTGCGATAGCCTGATGTAGAGATATGCGTGCATTGACGAAGAGTGTCGTCGCACTAGTCGGCGATAGAAGCACTAAGCGGATAGTGTCAAAGCACTAAATAGAAGTAGTGTCACACTAATTGAGATGTCTATTCATTCTATTTGGTCTTAAGAGGCATACAATTATGTGTTTGAAACATTTTATGTTTCTTATACATTCTTGTACTTGGACCTTTTACAGCAGATAAGGAGGCGGCAAGTACATAGAAGCGGGATCGCCCAGGTGCGAGGTTGAGCTATTTTACATATAACCATGCCCACCTAGTCTGGACCCTTAATTCACTTGTTAGGATCTACATTACTCAAATTGATGGTTTCTAGAATTAGAAGACATGAACAAAAGCGAGACTTGAGTTCTGGCGAGAACTCGCTAGAGGCGAAGTGGCGCCCGCCCGAGATGAAGCCCGAAATTAGCAATTTTGGGGGCTTGAGTTCGCTGGCGACGGACCTTCGCCTAAGCGAAAGTGTCGGTGGAAATAGAAATGGGCATTTTTGCCACATTCACGGGATATCAAGTCAAGCAGTAAAGATGAGCCCCGAGGCAGGCACAGCGTGCTGAGCAGGCAAAGCTACCTTTCTATTGAGTTGGTTTTCACTTTCCCCTAACCTGTATCATTGAAAGTGGATGATTCTGCAGTTCCCTTTTGAGTTTCATACCTGAATCTAGCTGGGCTTGACCTTAGCTTTCATTTCTTCCCAGCTGCTATCTATTGACCGGAGCTGAATCAAAGTAGTAGAGAAAGCGACTAATGGCTGCTTCCTCTCCAGGCCCTTGACTAGTCTCAACGAGAATATTTTCTCTTGAGCCTTATATTTTGATGCCTCACTTTTGAGTGCCATTTGCCCACTACAGTGTGGTCAAATCTCTATTTGATTGTTTGCATAACATCCAAACTCATTATCTTGTATATCTTGTATTGTGTTTTTAAGTCTGTTTTCAGTACCATGTTTGTTTCTTTGTAATAATTTTGATTATATCTTTTCATGGCCTTGTTCGTATTTTGTTTTGTATTATTATATGCCTGACATGTCATAGAAGTGACAAGACATATTTGATTATCTATTATGATAAGGTGTGTTGTCAAAGTTTATGATGACATGGATGATATTTTGTCAGATATTTATTTTACCATTAGACAGGGTAGTATTGTCAGTTATACCATTAGTGAGGACAGCGTATTAAAAACCAAATCAGCTGTTCATGTGTTTAGATTGTAAATACAAAACTTCTATCTATATGACTTAAGTCACCATGTGGGTACTCTGATCATTTTGACACAGGCATGTTTGAATCCATGTATAAATTTATTCAAATACAGTTATAAAATCATGAATGTGTGACCCAACAGATGTTTTGTTTTCTGGAAAAGGCATGTTGATATCTTTTTATCAGATGGTTCAGATGTGGATGATGCCTTCTGATTGAGCTTTACAGTAGACCAGTGCTGAACAGTGAGAAAGAAACAAATGATTATCAAACTATTATTTGTTACTGGCTGAAGTATTATTTTAATTATTATTGTATTAAATATATTATTAATTGTTATTAAATATTATTAATGTTATTGATGATATTATTACTGGTATAGTATTATTATTCATTACTCATGACATTGCTCTCAATTATTACTCTTTTCAAATCGATATAAATACCAGTTTGATGTTTATCTTGGTTTGTCAATATCTCTTCCTCAGTCATAATTCAGATCCTTCTTGTTCATAATTGAATCAAAGAATGCCATATAAACATATCCAAAATTTTCCGGCACGATCAGTTGTTGATAGGAGAAAGGCACATCAACTTTGTGAAGCAGTTTTAAAAACTGTGTTTAAATGCCCATCAACTCTGTGGAAACTTCAGCCATGATGTGAGCAGTTCGCATCAGTTGATGATATCTATCTCAGTATCTTATCAAAATTTAAAATAATAGCGGACTGAATAGGATAATAGAATATTGCACATTAATCTCTATAAACTAAACTGTTTTGAGGCTGTTTTCTGTTTTGAACCTTTCAGTGAGCCTTAAAACTGCAGAGCTCCCACTGTATTACTGGATTGTAGATCATTCTATTATTTGAGTATCCAGAGTTAAATGGTGTTTGAGAGATATCATAAATTTCCCAAACAGTACAAAACCTTCCACTTACCTTTCTTTTCTGAAAGTTTTCTTCACTCTTAATACCTCCATTAGTAAATAGAGAAGGAAAAATAAATACTTGGGGTGGATGTTTCTTAAAAACTTAAAATTCATGCAGGCATACAGCTCACTATCATCTCGGCCAAAGGAAAAATGAAAAGTTAGAATCAAATAGGAAACTTTTGTTATTTTCTTTTAGCAAAACATTTCTAATTTTTGTTAATAACTTCCCAACTTTGAAAATTTACATTTTAAGCCTTCTTATTTTCCAAGTTTGACTTTTTTTTTTAATTTAGGGAATTATTATGATTGGTCTTATTGGAACATATAGTTTTGTAAATTTTAAAATATTAATTTTATTTATATAAATGGAATAAATATTATTTAAGAATAAGATATTATTAATTATAATACAAATTTTATAAGTAAATATCTTAGTAATAAAATAGATAATATTTATATAATTTTCTTTTTTATATATAAATATTATAAGTATGTATTAATAAAATTTAAAAATACTAATTTATTTATATAAAATAAATAAATAATATTTAAAATATTGATATATATTTAAAATATATTTTTTTTAATCTAAATAAAAATATAAAATTATATATTTAGTATATATATAGATTGAATCAATCATGAATCATAAAGCGGTATATATCTTAAATTACTGCGTCCTCAAAGTCGGATAAATTCAATAATAATATTTGTTTGAACTTAAGATCGTCTAACCTCAGGAGTATCATTGGCCTTGATGTAAGCTTGCAAAAAGGGGTCAAACTGACCAGGTGTGTCAGTAGCCCCCTCAGATGATTATCAGTGAAGAAGGATGAGAGAGAGGGAAGGAGGAGTTAAACTGATTAGGTGCAGCTGCTTTACTCGTATAGATCTTTCTGTTTTTATCTTTAAGTTCTGTGATTGCCGAGGAAGGGTAATCTGTGAATTTTGTGATATAATATCTCTTTTCCGCCCCATATTGACTGATTCCTCTCTTATTATTAGATTTATGTTTTTTAAACGTGCTGAGATTTGGATACTAGGAGATGTGTGGATAAATATTTTGTATAATTTCCTCCATAATATGTTTCCATTCACTTAGCTCAAGCTTTTTTCATGCCATCTTTGGTAGGATGGCGATTTGGGGGGACTCGGGATCCTAGACAGGGTTTAGGACTCTACCGTTTAGTTAAGTTTCCTTTGATTGTTTTGGCATACGTGGTAGTCTTGGGCCTCTTCATAATGAGCTTGAAGTTAGGGCCTATCTTGGGGTAGCCCCCAGGGCCTGTCAGAGTAAGTGGGTCCTGGAGCCTGGTCTGATACTCTGTGCCCTTTGTTTTTAGACTAGAGGTGTGCCCTTCTAGTTGAGGAAAAATGCTATGTTTAAGACCTACTATAGTATGGAGGTGGAGATTATTAGTAATAAGCATGTTATAATCTTGTGCGTGACATTTAGTGATGCATTCAGTAGCCTTTTGAAGTTCCATCCTATATATATAGGGGTGAATCTCGAAGTCTATAAAGTTTCAATGGATTCCTCTTCCGTTACCTGGCTTTTTCACCTGTGGCTGATTTATTTCCTGCTGTTTATGGAGTTGTTTGTCACCTATGGATATTGTGTGTTTTAATCAAGGCATCTTGTGTGATTTTGCCAAATGTCTGGATGAAGCGAAACAGTTCTGCCAATTCCACTTTTCATAGTTCCTTGGGAGGGCTTGCGTAGACCGACCGGAGAGGTCTGGTCAGGAAGCATGGTTATGCCAGTTCCCCCTTCGAGTTCTTTGCTGAGTTAAATTGCCCCACATCCTAAGCGCCCTCTCGAATCTAACTTGATCCAGTGTGTGAGTGAAGTCTGCTATATCTTTTAAATCTTCTTTTTCCTCAAACTTTCTCTTCTTTTCTTTTGTAATGGTATGATATGTAGTTTGTACCAGACGTATTTGTTTTTTTTTGTAACCACTTGATGCCTATTGGCATTTAATGAGATTTGGTTTTTGGCATACTTGTGCACCAAACTTTCTATCTTTCACTCTTTTCTGTGTCTTAGACTAGGGAAGCGAGATGACACAGTAGTTTCTAAGAAGCCTTTATTGGTTTTGTGGATGTGTTTTCGGATTTCTCAACTGGGATTGCTCTCTGAGTTCTACATGGCTAACGGGCCTTGGCCGTTTTGAAAGGCAAATTTAGGGGCCTAGCAGCCAGGCGAACCTAAGCCCATAGAACTATGGGCTCGGTGGTTGATAGATCCAAAGAGATGGGTGCTTACAATCAGTGAGCTCACGCGTGTTTTAGATGCCTTAGAAGATGAAATGTATTGTGAATAATAGGCGTGGAGGGAGAGAAGCATGTCTCCCGATACTGTGGCTGATCTGTCGGTGCATTTAATGCGCTTGTCCATGCCTTACTATGTAAGGGATGAATCCGGATATTAATTTTCTTTACCTTTCGGACACACTTTTGCCGAAATTCTTGAGGCATCTGCAGCATAGAAGATTTTAAGCGAAGGAATCGTTAAAGATTTCTAACCATTTCGATCTCTGGTGGGTTTACTTTAGCTGCTTAGATCTTGCTTGTATGGATAGTTTTGTTTGTAGTGGTTTTGTTATGGTATTGCCTCAAATGTGTGTTCTTTAATCTTGATAGGGTTCTAATTAGTGGGCGTACATAAGGTTTTTGGGATGTACTCGGGCCAAGGGCATCGATAGGTTTAAAAGCTCATAGTCTAGGGTTTTAAGTCTCTTGTTAATTTTTGCTAGAAGGTCATCGAGTTGATCCGCTCTTTGTTTTCTGTAGAATGGAAAGAATTCGAATTCCACCAGTCGGGTGCTGGTGGAGGCCGGCTGGAGTCGCCCACTTATAAGTAGCCTTGTTGTATGTCCATGGAGGAGTTAAAGGTCTACCAAGAGTCATGTGACATCATTAAATTGTCGGACGGATGAATAACTACTCATGGAGGAAACGGATCGCGTGGTTACTTCACTCAGGGCGATTAAATTTGAACCAAACACCCTGATTTAAATGGATTGGTGAAGCAATTCTTACATGCCATCTAAACCTCTGGCTTATTCATTGACGTTTTAAAATTTTAATGATTTGTAGTGTGCTTAAGCTTTCTCTACAAGTGGATATTTATTTGGTAGAGATTTGTTTCATCTATACATTGGCTTTGGTGAGGGCGGTTGTCTATGTCGACCCATAGTCCATGGCTGCAATTTATGTGGGCTCATATTCTCCAGATTGGAGGCAAAGGGGTTGCAGCAGTTGAGGCCATGGTATAAGAGCCTTTGGCTCTCTAAGGCTTCCTTTTGATGTGAATCACTCCTTGTGTTCCTAGGGTTTGTCTTGGATTTGAGTTCACGAGCTCATGTTTTGCTAGGTGGACTATGTAGTGACACCTCGGTTTCGATGTTATCTAGGTGGCGTGGCGGTCATTAGTCGAGCTGGATTAGAAGGCTAGGATGGAGAACATTGAGCGATTCTTTGGAGATAAACGAGAGGCATAGCACAGTCATGAGCTTTGTTGTGATTGAGGCTTGCAAGAGTTGGGGGCCAACTCCTTCCTTACAGTATCCCGTCGTTCCCGACATTTGCCTTGAGAGATGTCAGGAGGCACTTCATTCTTAACGACCTTTTTAAGTTGAACGGGAGCTCTTCTCATGCGATTTCTTAGGAAGATCAAGCGAGAGGCGAAGGTCAGGGGCCTTAGTAAGGAGTGCCTTGAGCCTCCCATCCTCAGTCCATGGCTTGCCTCGGTGTTAAAATAAGAAAGAAAATAAGGCAAGGGCTCGACACGGGAGCCGTATTTGGGTTGGAAGATTTCATGGAGCTGGACGGGCATAGTTGCGGTGAGCCGTCGAGGAAGAGGGAAATGTCTAGCCTTGCATAGGGTTTTCCATGTGGATCGGCATTGTGCTCGGAGGGTGAGGCCACCCCTAGTTTTGTTGGGGGGAAATAATCGAAGCGATCTTCTGCAGATGAGAAGAGGCTCGAGGAAGAACTAAGCGATAATTTCAATGGACTCCTAATCAGGCCACTTATTGATCAGCTGGCCTTAGAAGGTTCCCTAATAAGGTCGATGTATTTTTGGAGGAGGGGATCGGTTGGGGGCCTCAGAATGTCGGCAGTGGAGAGCATCCCATTAAGGGTAGTCGTTGCTATGATGCTCCTTTGAGCACAGATCTAGGAGCCTAAGCAGGGAAAGGAGTGCATGACCATTTGTTGCTAAACACGTATGTTCTACCGCAGAAGAGGATCCATCCCCCGATGGGCATGGTGGCCCCTTAATCAGATTGCTCTAGAAATCGTAATGTTAAGAGCCCCTTGACGGTAGTCTCAGTTGCTCACATACGCGTCCTCACATCTAATTATTTTAATTACCTATGGCGGCTCGCGTGAGCATTATACCATTTGGCTCCCCGTCACATGGATAAGAGGCCTTCACGTCGATGGCCGAAGGTATCATCCGTGAACCATGATTTTCACTTAGTCGTGAGCTAGTAATATTGCTGATTTTTAGTACTTGATTACTAGTTTTGCATAGTAATTTTCTTCTAGCTTTTCTTTTCACGTTTGTGATATTATGCGGAATGGCTCGTTAGCATAGGGAGTTCCAATCCTGGCTAGATGAAGCCAAGAAACTATGGCTTTACGCCCAGTCAGCCGTTTCCAAGCATCAGGCCTTGGACGCTTTTTTGGCGAAGGAGAAATCTAAGTCGAAGCATTGGGAGCAAGAGGCCAAAGCCGGTGCATAAAAGATTGAACGGGAGGAGGCTAAGCAGGAGGCTAAGGTGGCTCATGGCGGGCCTGATAGCAGGGGTGATGCCAAGGCAAGGGTAGAGGATGACCTAGCTAGGGTCTTAGATGCTTTGGCGGTGCGGAGAAAACGGATGCAAGTCGAGAGAATTTGGTGCTAGCTGCGATTAGTGACGTCGCTTTTCGCAGAGCTCGGGGCTTCCCGAGGATGAGGTGTCCTCCGTTCATTCCTAGGCGAAATGGGGGCGAGAGCCATGAAGGAAGACTACGAAAGCCACAGGTTGATTTTTTTGCTTATGACTACGGATGTTGTGTGTTCAAACCACGGCATCTCTGAACCAGCCCGGTTGGATCAATGTCGACTCACCTTAACCACTTTCTCTAGAGTTTTGTGACCCAGGTGCTTGACCAGCGGCCATTGAGTCAAGGGCGCCCAGAGATAGATTTGGGCAAGGCGGTGAAGGATCAGAAGGAGGGTGTCATGAGAGGAACAAGGTTGACTTCTTTTCCTATGTTAGTTTTGGTCATTTTGGGATATTTTTGTAAGGGGCGTCGTTTTTCCACTAGTGTGCATATTATTATTTTTTTAATCCTTTGAGCTTTTTAGCGCATTTTAATGAAATATGAAGATGCCAATAGGACATGAGTTGTGTTTGATAAAAATGCCGGCGAGGATGACAAGCTATATACAGGCTTTTAAAATGCTAGTAAGACAACAACCATATACGGACTTTACAGAGAAGCAAATATAGGCTTTCGGAGGAATGTCTAAAGATAGTAGAGCAAGCAGAACCATATACGGACTTTCGAGAGAAAGCGATTATAGGCTTTGGGGAGGAAATGTCTAAAGATAATCTTTGATGATGATAGTATCCTCGAAACACTATTGATAATACTTCTTAAGGTGCATGGCGTTCCACATCCACCGGAACAACGATCTGTCACACAGCTACTGCTTAACGTAAGACCGACTATCCTACTTGAACTGTGTGGCCGCTTCCCTAGTGAGTTTAAGACTTCGTTTGTTGGGTTGGTCGTGTTTTCAAAGACCCTTCTTAAGACTAATTCTCCGGCTAGGAATGTACGCGGCTTTACACATCGGTTGTGCAAGTTTGCCAATCTCCGCTGGTATGACGCTATACACACGAGTTCGCCAACTTCACGGAGTTCCGTAAATCGTGTTTCGTATTTGTTCTGAAACCGGCATTTGCTTTCTCAGCAGATTTCTATTCGATGCGATTGGGCATCCTTATTTCGATTGGGGATGATGGCTTCCATCCCATGCACGTGAGGCGAAGCTATGATACCCGATGGCTTTCGGTGGATTACATGAGTGAATAAACCGCGTGGTAGTTAAATGCCCGCTCTTTGGCTAAATGTAGAGGTTTTGAGGCGATGGGAGAGTCTTATTAGATGTTTACTTTGTTGTTGCTCTTATGTGGAATGCCAGTGGGATTCGAGTGCATGTTTTTATTTTCAAGTCGACTGCCAAGGGTATGTATGCGGTATGAATGTTGGCTATTGTTGGTTACAATCAATTGAAGTATTTTGAACACGCACCTGATGTTCTTCCATACAAAGCCCGAACAACCATTTTACCTTTAATGGATATGAAACGACCCCACTGTCAGTTTATTCCAAAAACTGGTAGAGTGCGTTGAAATTGTGACCAGCTGAGCGGGGCGGGTGACGAGTGTTTACGATGTCCATTCCCTGAATGAAGGGCGAGGGCTAAAAAGTTATGGTCAAGTGGATCTTAAGGTGTTACTTTAGAATGAAGTTATGTTGGCTGGCGGGCGAGTCACTTCTTAACTGACGTGCATCTATGCGTGGATGGCGATAGAAACGGGTATGGAAGCTATGGAATTTAACGTCTTGTCGCTGAATGATTTCCAGTACCGATCATGGGTTAACGATACATATTGTCCTGCGGTGAGTGAGGCACTTGGAAAGGTGGGGCGAATCCGAGACCGTTTATATAGGCGATCGTTTCTGAGGGAGAACGAGTCGCTTAGACTGGATCATATGGGTTGCCCAGGCTCCACCCGATGAACTTCCACACAGGGGTACCTTTGGGGTGCCTTGCCTTGATTAGTTTCTCTACAGGGAACTTTAGACTTCGGCCTTAGTCGATTTCAACGTCCATGGTCTATGATGAGTCGCACTATAAGGATTTGTTTCTCTGAGAAAGGTCCGTCTGGATGGGTGCAAGCCATTTGAAATCCGGTAGGTCGCGAATGAGTGGAAACAGCCTTTCGTATGAGATATTTAGAGTGAATTGTAAGGGTCTCTTTTTTTATGAGGCGGTCTCGGGGTCGCACAGTCAGCTCGGCCTTCCTTAGGCCATGAGAATGGCTTAACTTCAGTCGAGCTTATCTTTCTCATCTAACTGGTTTGTGATCATGACTGTCTAAGTTGTTGCTCGGATATTATCCTCCAGCATCTAGTATCTGTCTACCCACCTGTATAACTCTTCCATTGTCCTTTGGTGGAGTGCAGAGATAGTGAGTGGAAGAAGAAGTCAGCATTTAAACTATCAGGGTTACGAAGAAATTTGCATCCGTGCTATAAATTTTATTTGTTGAATGACTTGCAACCTCCTTATGAAGTCCATATGGACTCTTGCTTAATGTTTCAAAATAGTTTTGTAAGGAACTAGTATTCCTTCTGCGCCATGAGCATAGGTCTTGAGATGAACGGCTCCCAAGTTTATTAGCGTCTTGTGGGCTTCATGGGAGCTTGTGAAACCCCGTTTAAGTAGAGACCTGTAGTAGCACAGTAAAACTTTGCATAATAGAGAAGGTCATTACTTGGAAGCATTCAAAGTCATGCACAGTTTGTAATGGAGCATGTATTCGTAAGGATGGTAGAGTCGTCGAACATATTGAAAGTTGGGTATGACAAACCAGTGGGGAGGCTCATGGTCGAATGTGTCACCTAGACGGAGAGCATGTCGTTAAGACTCAAGATCGTTGTTGTAGCGATATGTAGAGCGTAGGTACTATCTTAGAAGGTGGGGTATCACCGTGACATGGGCGGCGCGTGCAGTGGTGGGTAATCTGACGCGTTCCGGGCTCTTCGTTTGTTGGTCTTACCCTCGGCTATTTCTATTCTTGCTTTCGACGAATGTGCCATTATCGGTTGCTAAATGCCAGCGATGTAGACTCTAAGCGTGACCTAAGCCACCCTTTACTTTTTACACTATTTGGGAGAGAGTTTTGTGACTACTTTAGGAAAAACTCGTCGTTTGTTGGGGTATCTACATCGTCAAGGATGATGGGCTCCTTCCTTTTATTATGAGCGATTGGGTGCCTTGCTTGACTGCTATCTTGCACGTCTCTTTCGCCAAGATCGGGCCTTTTTCCTACTTGGGCCCTCAAACGATCGTTTTCACATTGCAAATGTTCAGTGCGATCCTATAATCCCCTCATTTGCCTTTCTTGCTCTTCCTGTTTCTTCTCAGTGTCTTAGCATGATAAGAGGAATTGATCTTGATTCACCAGATCATTGGGTTACTTAACATTAAGCTGTGTCGAGACAAATCAAATGTGAAGAGGGGAACCGTCGGGCTATTGGTGGTGAGGACATTTGGAAAGTCGTTGAAACAGCTCTTGCGAGTCTTTTGTTTATTCCCACAAGCGGCATGATTGTTGTTACTTGGATCATTTGACCTCAGGGGCATCAACGGCGATGTAAACATGCAAAAAGGATCAGACCGGTGATCGACGGTGTGCCGGCCTTGTCCGATGATTAAGTCGGCAAAAGGATGGAGAAAGGAAGAAGGGAGTTTTGCGCGGTTAGATTGCATACCTTTCCCTAAATTAAGTCTTTTTTGTTTGCTCTCGAACTTCTCCTTAATTAAAGGGAAGATAATCTCGTGATTTTGGTAATAAAATCTCTTTCCTTATTAAGGACTAATTCTCTCTTATTAAGGATTTATGTTTTTGAGACCTATGAGTTTTGGATACTGCGAGATCCGTGAATAAATATCACGTGTAATTTCCTCCTTAATATATTTATTCATAACAAACTTCTCATATGTGATAGGATGGCCAACTGGGGGACTCGGGATCCCAGACGGGGTTTAGGACTCTGTAGTGGTTGGATTTCCACATGGTTTTAATACGGGCCGTCTTAAGCCTCTCTTCCATGATGTGGGCGGGTGGTGGGCTGGCAGGCGCTAGGCCTGGTAGTGGTCTGAGCTTAAGGTCGAGGAGTACTCCACGGGACGGTATCGATAGTCATTTTCAGCTCTTAGGCTCCTTTTGGAACCAGAAAGTATCAAAGGCTAAAAAAAAAAGACTATATATATATACACACACACTAATGTTTAGACCTAATAGAGAAGTAAAATGTACACTAATGCGTAGATGTGTGTTACAAACTCTGTGTAGCAAAGATGGAAGGCACGTGAAAATGTAATGTGTACTCATGAGAGAGTTTATGGTGCGAGGACTTCTTGAATCCTCAGAGTTGTTTCCCAATCTAACAAATGACTCAAATTCATAGAAAAACAACGCTAAATATGTTTAGATTGATGAATGGATTCACTTGAGCGCCTCTTCTTTTGGTTGTAGTTTGAGGAGAAGCCTCTAGCATTGTAATAAAATGACGAAAAATATGTTATGGAGAACAGGGGAACAGGAAGATAACAAACAGATCTTATCATAAGATGTTTTACTAAGGAATCGTGAGGTTCGATTTATCATTTATGTAAAGAAAAAAGAAAAAATTGGATAAGAATTAACTTCTAGCGACTTCATATATTAGCGTAGATACAAATTAGGAAAAGTTCGTAGGTATAGTTGAGCCCAATTACTAATTGTAATTATTCTGAAGTCTAAAATCAACTCTTATTACTAAATATATTATTATACATTTATACCATGACAGATCATCCAATTATGATTGCCGGTAGAAAACCACGGGCTACAATCTGTAATTAATAATTCACGTTTCTTGAAGTAATTTTGGGTTGACCTATGAAGAGAATTAAGTTAGAATTGCAAGTAGGGAGTGGCAATACACTTAATAAAATAATGAGTAGAGATTCATCAAAAGTCAAGAACATGAACCCGCAAATAGATAAAATAAAAGGCTTTAAACCAAAGTCGTACCAGAAATTTTCTATTTAGATGTAGGTTGGAGTTTAGTTTCAAAATAATTTCATTTTTTTTACAAAAATAAATAAATAGACTACTCGAATGCATCAGCTTTTATTAGGCATGTATTCATAGATCCAATACGAGATACATGCCTAATAGTCCTCTCAAGCGACCAAGGAGTCTCACAAAGGTTAGGTGTTGGGAGCAATGTTTGAAAACGGGCCGGGACCAGAGCCAAGTCAGGCTGGTCGAGCAGATCAGCAGGCCACAAAGCCCAGATCCGGTTCAATCAAAAAACCGTTTTTGCATGGAACCTTGAGCATGAAGGCGGTCAATAGAGGCAGGATGAATCGGCCGGTTCTCGAGAGAAGCCAGGCAGTTATTTGCCACAAATTTTTTTTTTTAAAGTTAAAATAGTCGTTTTGATGCTTTTTTACATCGAAACTACGTCATTTAACAGGATTAGAAAGCTTGTAGGGTTAAAAGGCTTATAACTAAAAAAATTAAATTAATATCTGAGCTCATGGATTTGAATATGGGAAGGAGAAGTTACAAGGAAACTACTCTACTACTATGCTGTCATTGTGATTATTTTAGATATTAACAAAATTATATATTACTACTAATTAAGTATATATTTATATAAATCGTTTCTTTCATTTTTAATATGTTTTCATATATCAAACATTATACATATTTTTAAAATAAATTTTAAAAATGCTTTATTTATATAAAAAATAATAAATAGCTATCTTAAATATTATTAATTATATATTAAAATATAAAATAATATATTTATTACGTCAGGGTTGACCGTCAGGCCGGTGAGCGGAGTGAGCTAGGTAACACCGATCGAATCACTTAAAGTCAGGTTTATTGGTTGAGAGTTTTAGGGTATCACCACAACCTGAACAATTCTTCAACCTAGTGCGGGTGCTCGAATGTTAGAGTACATAATAGAGGATGAACATCATGTTTATTGATAGAAGACATAAAATCTATTCTGATGGAACAAAGTAAACGAGAGAAGGGTTATATACATGTGATGTAAGGTTCTAGAATTATGGAGAAAGGACTCTCGGCATGTAATGCGTGACACCAAGTGGCCGAGATTGATTTAGTTGGAAGGGTATGGATATGTTGTTGCTCAGGTGTAGCGTGCACATTGGTAGTAGCTAGAAGCTTCTCAACATGCCCCCGCAAGCTGAACAAGGGACCGAGGCATAGCTTGTGAGCAAGGAAGTGAAGACGATAAGCTCATAATGGTTTAGTGAACATATCAACTAGCTGATCACCAGTGGCCACATAGCGAACCTTGAGCTTGTGCAAGGATCTGAATCCCGGACAAAATGAACATCAATTTTCAATGTTGCCGTGCGGGCATGATCGTAGTATTAGATCTTGGGGCTTGAGCCCACGTATTGTCACCACAAGGCGGAGGAGGGTGCGAAGGCGAATGCAAGCTCATTTAGAAGTTGGTGGATCCATTGCAATTCAGAAGCTGCTGATGCCATGGCATAGTATTCAGACTCAGTGTTGGATCGAACCACAATTGACTGCATTTTGGAGCTCAAACTAATCAAGTTTCCACCTAAGAAAATGCACACACCAGACACAGATTTATGATCATCAATACTACTAGCCCAATTAGCATCGGAGTAGCCCTCAAGACTGAAAACTTTGGGTGAGACGAAAAGAAAAGGCCATAATGAATGGTGCCACTTAATGTAATAATGAGTCATTTACAAGCTGCTTGATGAGCAACGGTGGGTGTGAAGAAATAAGCGAGCTTATTAATTTGTAGAGCCACTCAATGGGAGTTGCTATCGAAGTGCCATACCAAAAGTAGCGCAAAATGGCACCAAATCACCAAAACCATGCTCAGCGGAGAGATGGCGCCAGTGGCAAATACCGTCAGTGATGTTGGGGTGCCATATTTGGCAACTTTGAAGATGCGGGAGGATGCGAAATAGCCCGTTGATGGCTCACATTGCATCTGTGGCTCTCAAGCGACTATATCCGATTTCAATTTCTATAAAAACACGAGGAGATTCAAGGGAAATGAAACTGCAGAATCCTTGCCTTGAGAAACCTGATGGAACAAAGCAGCTTCTGAAATATTGTTCGAACCCTAGCCCTTGTTGTCGTTGTGCAGAAAGGGAGGAAGAGGAAGAAAGAAAGAAAGAAGGAGGAGGAAGAGGAAGAAAGAAAGAAGGAAGAAAAATCGCAGAGCCGTTTGAAGGAGGAGGAAGACAGAAGGAAAGGGAGGAGGGAAGGGGGAAGAAGGCAGTTTTGAAGGAAGAAGGTGTTCCTTCTTTAGAATTCAATTTTGATTTTTAAATTAAAATAGATAAATTGCTAATTTTAATTTATTATAAATTTTATAATTGGTAGATTCATTCATATACTTTATAAATTGTTCATTCTTTAAATTGATTATAATTTTTTTAATTAATAAGTGCTCATTCTTTTAAATTGACAATTTGATTTTAAATTTAAATTGATAAATTGATAAATTACTCATTATTTAAAATTGATTATAAATTTTATAATTGATAGATTTGTTTGTATACTTTATAAATTTCGTTCTTTAAATTGATTAGAATTTTTTTTTTTTTTTTTTTTTTTTTTTGTAGATGGATTTGCAATATGACGGTTCTTTAACTGATTTGCTTATGAACGACACCGATTTATATGATGATACTATTCAGAGCAATCCCACAGTATTGGCGCCAGTACAAAATGTAGTCGTTCCAAGATTGAGAAAATCGCAAAGGACAAAGAACTTCTCTATAGAAGAAGATAAATTAATTGTGTTTGCATGGCTTATCTGACGAATGCAGTGCGGAATGAACACAACAAGGTGGTGCATTCGGCAGAATATTGCAATACTTAAACTACGAGGAGAGCGATCATGAAGAAGCGTTCTCAATTTTCTATTAAAGTCGTTGGTGATATAAATGCAAAATGCGGCAAATTTGTCGGTTTTCATAGTCAAATTGAAGACTCCGACAAAGTGAACACAGGAGCAAAATAATGTAAGATATAAACTTTTAATTTAGACACTAGTATGATTTGATATTTGAGAGCTATTAAGCCCGAATAATTTCATATGTTTTAGGATTGATGAAGCAAAAGAAATGTTTGCTAATTCTTTGGAAAACCATTTCAATAAACATTGTTGGAATATATTAAAAATGGAATGGAAATGGTTTACAGTAATCGACCTGACAATAAGAAGCGAAACTCATTCAAATTTGGTAGTCTCTCTTGAATCAACTCATGTTGAATCACGCTATTGACTCCATATTTAGGGATGACACTGAACCACTCTTCTCTCCCGACCTCGATAGGTCATTGGACATAAAGGCTTGAAGAAACAACAGCAAAAGAAGAAGCAAATCGATGTTAAAAGATCACTAGATCATCACCATTTGGAATGAAAGAATGGAAGTAAACGACAAAAGTTGACGGCGAGGACAAATTTATGCTCAACGGGGAATAACGTGGAGCAACATCGTAAGCGATTAGGAATTGAGAGAAAGACAGGTGCGAGAGATTCAAATGCAAATGAGATGAAAATCATGGAAGCGATACTCTTGGCATGAACCCACTTTACACTGTATATTGGAATAACTTGAAGATGGGAGTTATGAAAAGCGGGGTTTAATTTTTAGTTGTTATTTATTATGTTGCTATTATTTTTTTAATTTGTAGTCATTATTTATTATGTTGCAATTAGATTGAAAAGATAACTTCAAATTGAAATTGGAATTGAAAAATCTGACATGAAATTAAAATTGGAATTAAAATACAACATGAAATTGAAATTGGGAATTAAAATACGACATAGAATTGATATTGGAATTGAGAAAATACAACATGAAATTGAAATTTGGAATTAAAATATAACATGAAATTGAAATTGGAATTGAAAATACAACTTCAACTTGAAATTGATAGAGGTTATTAGTCATCATGTCATCCCTGGAAATGCTCGGTCAGAATCTTCTGCGGTTGAGAATGAGTATCTTGTCCTTGATATGATAATGAGTTTGCATGAAGTCTTCTAGTGCGGTGTATACGCATGCTTGACACTTCTCTGACGGTTGCATCACTTCCATCAAGTCTTGTTGATATCTCCTTTGTCCTCAATGACCATATTATGCATTATTATGCACGCTTTCATAATATCTGCAAGTGTATCTTCATCCCAAAGACGTGTTGGTCCATGCCTGATTGCAAAACGGGCTTGAAGTACTGATGTCGCTACATCTTTTCTTGCAGAGCTCTTGTGCTTTGGCAAAATGTTTTCTTCAAACCTTATGAGCGAGGAATTGTTTTACAAATGTCGACCAATTTGGATAAATACCATCTGACTAGATAATATCCCGATACATATTCATGACCATTTTATAATAATGTAAAAGCAGGACTATCTAGAACATTTATGTCATTGATAAACCAGGTAGACCCGAAAGAATGCATCTGCATATCCAAGATCTTGAGATGTCCACGGCTTCTAAAATGATTGTTGGTTCTGACAATGACAGTATACATACCTTACCCACGCGGTAGGACAATTTTATTCGATGCATGCAATCAATACTCCGCAACATGCCGGAAAGCCACGTTGTTCCCAGTTTGTAACTTAATCGAGCAATATCGTGTGTTTGGTGACCTGAGGTAATGGTCGCCAAACTTTGCAATAACGGCTTTCTGAGCCTTCTCGGACTCTCTATGGTGTGTTTTCTCCAATTCGATGTATTAATCCCACGAGTCTGCGGGTGTTCCATGGCGAATTACATGCTTGGTACATTATCTTTGAAGGGATAATGACAAAGAGCTCAACGGCACATCTGTTCTTTGGATGAAGTATGGATCATATTGTTCAGCCTCATTTACAATTCGAAAAAAAGATGACAACTCAATTCGGAACCTCATTCGAAAAAACTTTCATATACATAAGGGAGTAGCCGATTAACCATTACGTGGCACGGAAACGGAACCATGATGTCTTCTTATCCGTCCCTGACTAGACCCTTCGGACCTTCTAGTTGCAGCATACAATATATCCAAATCATCATTATCTTCTTCTTCAATATTGAGGATCTCTCCTAAAGTATTAGGAAAACTTGATTCGCCTCTTGATGAGCAAAATATGAAGGATAAATATTCAAAGAAGAAATGAGATATTGGAAAAGCTGAAAAAGAATGTAAGATAAATGGATAAAACATGAAAAATTATCATATTTATAGCAATTATAATTTTTAAAAAAATTTTATTAGCGGTTAAATTTTCAAAATTTGAATTTTGCTTGGTTAAATTTGAAATTTGAATTTTAATGAGGAAACAAAATTTGAAATTTGAAATTTTATTATACAAATATATTCGTTAAATTACGTCGTTATAAAAAATATAACTCCGTTAAAATATAATTTATTAAGTTTAATCGTATTTTTAATAAAAGCATTTAATTATTAAAATGGCATACGTTTCAAGCTTCTGGGTGGCAACCTTTAATTCGAAAGTGTCGAATGGCTGTTCGAGGATTGCAAAATGATATTTGTGTGAATTTTAACGGCTTAATTAGAGTTGCTCTAAAAGCAATGTCAGGACGTGTGTGAGTAAGATATTGTAATGCCCCCACAGTGCTAGGGTAAAGGAAGGGATGGTCAAAAGGAAGGCTATCAGAAAGATAGAGCCCAGACACATTGGGGTAGGGCTGTTGGTGTGAGAAAGGAGATCAGATGCATACTTCGTTTGACTAAGATGAAGACCAGAAGGAGTGCGAGAAACTTCAAAACCAAGGAAGTATCGAACAAGGCCAAGGTCCTTGAGAGCAAACGTGAGATTGAGGTCGTGAACAAGGGAAATAATAGCAGAGGAATCCCCTCCAGTGATTAAGATATCATCCACGTAAACCAAGAGAAACGGTGGATTACCATTTCAATGAAGAAAAATAAGAGGTCAAAGTGCAGAAACCCCATTCAAGGAGAGTAGTTTTGAGACCTTAAGCCAAGCTCTAGACTGTTTGAGACCATATAATGCCTTACGGAACTGACAAACATGGTTAGGATTGGAAGCATCAACATAGCCTTCTGGTTGTGCCATGAAGACAGTTTCATGGAGATCACCATTCAAAATAGCGTTATTGAAATCAATATGCTGAATGGGCTAGTTGTTAGTAACAGCCAGGGTGAAAATAGTCTAGATAGTGGGGTTTAACCACCGGAGAGAAGGTATCGAAGTAGTCAATGCCTGGAACCTGTTGAAATCCCTTGGCTACCAAGGGGCCTTATAACGATCTAGACCATCATCATTATGACATGAAAAGTCCATTTGTTGTTGATATCAGGCTGATTTGGAGTAGGAACAAGCTCCATGTGATTGCCGAGAAGGGCTGAAAATTCCTGGTCCATGGCAGATTTCTAGCAGGAGTCAGAAAGAGCAGCCGAGATAGAGGTTGGCTCAAGAGAAGAAGAGGGAGAAGAAGAGATGTAAGCTCGAGGTTTGACAATGCCGGACTTAGCCCTCGTTTTCATGGGACAACGAGAGCAATGAGGAGCAAAGGAAAGAGGGAGAGTGGGTGATGGGGAAGGGGGGAGAAATGGAACCTGAATAAGTGGCAGAGAAGGGCTGGGGTGAAGCATGGAAGGTGGAGAGGAAGGCTTAGGGGAGAAAATAGGATTAGGGGAAGGGGTAGGTGTGGAGATCAATGGTGCTTGTGGTGAAAGGGGTTGTGAAGGAGAAGGGAAAGGAAGAGGATTCAAAATAGATTGGAGAGAGGCTTCGGAGTGGAAGAAATAGGAAAAATAGTGGATAAAGGAAATTGCGTCTCACCAGGTAACAGATCTGTAGTAAACACGTCAGAGGAATGGAGTCATTTGTACCCTTTGTGATAAGGGCTATAGCCAAGAAAAACGCATAGTGAAGTCCTAAAATGGAACTTATGGCAACTGTAAGGATGGAGGTATGGATAACAAGCACAACCAAAGGTGCGAAGAAGGTTATAATCTGGAGGTTGATGAAAGATCTGTTCATAAGGTGACTTGTGATTTAAAACAAGAGTGGACAGGCAATTAAGAAGATATGTAGCTGTGGAGAAGGCCTCCCACCAGTAGAGATCCATGGAGCCTTGGCCAACAAAGTGAGACCCATATCCAACAATGCTCCTGTATTTCCTCTCAACCTTTCCCTATTGGTGATGGGTGTGGGGACAATGGTGCCGAATTGCAATGCCATGCTCCTGAAGAAGGGAAGGCAACCATCTATATTCACCTCCAAAATCAGTTTGGAGACATTTGAGCTTTGTATCTAGTTGACGCTCAACCATCTTAATGAAACGAAGAATAGTGGAAGTTACTTCAGACTTGAGGCGAAGTGGATACACCCGCACATACCAGGTGAAATCATCAACAAAACTAATGTAGTAACTGTAGCCATCAGGAGAGCTATAAGGGGAGGGACCCCACAAGTTTGAATGCACAAGCTGTAGTGGACAAGTGGTCTTGAGTGGTGTAGAAGAAAAAGTGATGTGATGTAATTTTCCATATCGACAAGGTTCACAAAAGAAATCTTGTTTCAGAGATAGCTGGAGTCTGCAGTTTCTGCTGCAACATGACTTGATGTTGAAGTGAGCTGGGGCGATATATTGAGTTGGTAGAGTCCATCAGTGAGCTGTCCTTGAACTAGCACTGCCATGGTGAGTTTGTCCTTTACATAACAATGAGAAGTGTCAAACTCGATGATAACATTGTTGTGGAGAGTAAATTGGGATATGCTAATAAGGTTCTTTTTTATATCAGGCACCATAAGTATATTCTAAGATGGAGAGGTTCAGATGAGGAGGTGTGAGACTGACCAACATGAGTAATGGAGAGTGGAGAACCGTTACCAACTATCAGCTTGTTGGGACCATGATATGCAGTCTGAGATTCAAGAGCTACGGAATTGTGTGGTGTGTGATGAGTAGCACCATTGTCAAGATACCAAGCCTCATCTTGAATGGAGTTCCGTGTTGCAATGTGAGCTTAAGTGTCAGCAGAGACAATGTGAGCTTTAGTGGCAGAGGCTGCGTTAAAGTCAGTTTGCTGGTTGCCAGCAAAACTCAAATTAAATCGATGATAACGCTTTAGAGCTAAGTGTCCTAAACGACCACATATTTGACATAGTAGTCTTGGATATGAATTGAGTGATCCTCTTGTAAGAATTTCTTAATGTATAGATATGAATTGAAATTAAGTGAGATGGTTGGTGTCAAATGTGAGATACATGGATTCTTAATCAGTCAAATATGGGGCTGGCTGGTGTGGGCCGAGTACGGCCTGGCCCGTAATGAGAGGGCCCGTGGTCGAAGACTCATAAATAGTGCTGAGTCCGCTCCCACTAACCCCAATGATCGCATTTTGACTCACGTCGGATCTAGAAAACTCTCATAAGTAGTGGCGTTCTCATTAGGCCCGATGTTCTGCCGAAGGGATAGGGGAGAAGATCTTGAGTTCGTGTTCGCGGATCGTCGCTAATTCCTCGTGAAGCATGATGGATTCCAAATCAGGTACGCGAATCGACAATTCTCTCCGTTATTGTGTTTGGTTTTCTAACTATGGTGATCCTGGGCATGCCATGTTCGTGGCTATCGGTATCGAGCCTGCGGTTTGGAGCCGAAACATGCGAGATTAGGTTTTTGTTCGAGAGGTTTTGTCAGTTCGAAATTTTTAACAGGATGAAAGTTAAATTTTATTACATATTTGGAATCTACTGCGTCGGGGCGAGAATCGTGATGGGTGTACGTCGGCCGGAGGCGGACGGCGCCGCCCGCGCTGCCCCGATGCGTGGATTGGCCCAGGCGCATCTTTGGCTGCCGTGGTTTGATGGCGTCATGGGCCGGATGCGGGCGGCCCGGTTGACCCGGTCCCCATTGTATTTTCCATAACGTCTTTCATTAAGGTAATTAATTAATTACTATTTGAATTACCATTATTATTTTCCTTAACGATCTTTTCATTAAGGTAATTAATTAATTACTATTTGAATTACTATTATTATTTTTCATAACGTCTTTTCATTAAGGTAATTAATTAATTACTAGTTGAATTGTCTATCAATGAATTGAAACGTTATAATTAGCATGACATGTAATGTAAAGACATCTGCACTGTTTTCCGATGCGGCATTACATATATATAGTGAATGTGATACATAAAGTTTATATCCCTAGTATGAGGAGATTTTCAAGGATTCAATTGGGTTGTGACCACCAAAATTGGCACACACCTTGGCCAGGTTTGAAATACTCCAGTCTCATATTGTAGTGGGATGTCTCTGTTTATTGCGTGATCATACTCCCCGAAAGGTGATCTTGTGTTAATTGTGGAGGGGTACATGTATAGCATGTGCTTGAGAAATGGCGATCTTAGTGATTCATCACCCAAGGTGAGTGATTTCCACGAAAAGATTAGAATATGTTCTCATAGCGTATCATGTGGAGAGTGCCTGGCGCATATCATATTTTACGCCCAAAGAGTGATTATGTGATGATGTATGTAATTCTACGTATAGAGTATTCACGTAATCTTGATTGTATTGTTTGTTTGTTTTCGGTCCTTTTGCATGTGGCCGATTCCATTTTCAATTGAGGTCCTTACTTGGATTGAACTTTAGAAATGGAAGGATTTCTATTTGGAATGGAGTTGTGGATGTTCACATTGCTCTTACAAAAGATAAGCGGCGAGATATCACGGCCGCAGTCTTGGGAGAAGAAGCGATAAGTTTGCTTATTAATGATGAAGAAATCATTCGAGAACACTTAAAGTGGTTTACCGGTGTATCTTGTTAAGGAAATGATAAATGACCTTAGAGGCTAGAAGCGCATATCGTAATCTTTGAGATTGGTATAACTAAAACTCTTCAATATGAAATATGATGAATGCTTGTTGGGGTTAAGTTATGTCCTTAGGATGGTAGACTGGAAGTGAGACGCTTAACGAGCGCTCTTAATGTTTGACGGCGGCGGCGGCGCCGTCTTTGCATTGTGCATCCTAAACGCACCCTTCCACACGATTTTTTTTTGGGATTATAAAGACAAATTACAATTCCCAGATGAGACCGGTCAGTGTGACTTGATAGCAAGGGTGGTGGAGGAGAGAACTTAAGAAGGAAAAGGGCATATATTGTATATGTTTCTAGTTCCCACAAAAGGAAAAATAAGAAGTCGAAATGTACTCATAAAGGTACTCATGACACTCTTGGTCGATCGACAATATGGGTCCAAAAGACATCTTTCAAAGGATGGTGACCACATTGCTTCTTTTGTAAGAAGAAGGTCACATAAAGAAGGATTGTCTGAAGTTTAAAAACATTTATTCAAGCGTGAGCTACGAGTAATGATTCTTTATCTTGTTTGTGAATCAACCTATAAAAGCACCATCCAGTTCTTGGTGGCTCGATAGTGGTGCAACTAATCATGTTGCGTTTACCACCTGAGTTCGTAAGCAGAAGGAAGCGAGGTAAGGGATGAATCAAGACTGTGGGAAACAACGAGAAAGCTGATGTTGTGTTTGTGGGAGATGTAATCTTGATTCTAGACTCTGGTTTTAGATTAATGTTGAAAGACACTTTTTATGTACCTTCATTTAGACGGAACTTAGTTTCCGTATCGTGTTTGGACAAGTATGACTACTCTTTTGAAATCAAGAGCAATGTTATTTCTTTGTTTCTTGATTCAAATGAGTTAATTGTTATATGTCAAAGCGGATTATGCAGTTGTGTTTATCTCGATGACAGCATATCGTAGCTTATCTGTTTGAAAAGGTTGTTTCTAAAGAAGACGTTACCTAAAGACAGTCTTATGCATTGTGGCATAAGCGGCTTGGCCATATCTCTAAGGATAAAGTAGAAGAGGTGATAAAGACTAACATCACACTGCTCTTAAAAATGACTTAGAGACATCGTGAAATTTGTTGTAAATTAAAATGACCAAGATAAGAAAGAAAGAAGCTGCGGTCAAAGTTCGACTTGTTGGAGGTCATTCACACGATATAAGTGGACCTTATCACGGCAACCTTGTGTAGAAATTTTTTATTTCATCATTTTATTGATGGTATTCCGATATGGTTATGCGTACTTGATTAAAGAAAGGTTGAGTCTCTGACAAGTTGAGATTTTTCGGACTAAAGTCGAAATAGTTGGGAAAAGTCATAAAGGTTGTTCGATCGACCGAGGTGGAGAGTATTATGGTAAGCATGGCAATCTTAGGACGACAAAGGGGCCATTCGCCAAATACTTAGAGGATGCAGGATGGTGGTACCGATTGCACTATGCACAGGAGTCACGAGCAAAATGAATTATGCAAGGCGCAATCGCATTCTTATAAAATGGTAAGGAGTATGATTAGTAGGACAAATTTACACGGTTTTACGTAGGGTGAATCTTTGAAAGCGACTTTGTGTACATTCTAAATCGTGTACCTGGCACATTCAGTTGACTCCTTTTGAATTTATGGTGGCGTAAGCTTAGCTTAAACCATCTTGAGTTTGAGGATGTCTGCAAAAGTGAAGTTGTATAATCTGACATTAAGTAAGTTGGACTCAAGAACCACTTTCGGTGTTACTTTGTATCTTACGGAACATTCGAAGGGATGTCGGTTCTATAATCCCGATGGAGGCACAGAGGTGTGGAATCCGCAGTGACGAGTTTTGGAGTTTGATGTGGCGAGAAGAAGTAGGCGCGCTCCGCGGTATTGAGATAATAGTATGGTGGGTGATATGGCATCTTTATCTCCTCCCATCTGAGATAATTGTGGAGACTCCCACACACCATATTGAACTGGTGAGGTTCGGGATCTGTTAATCGGGACGTCTGTGAAGTTAAGTCAGGCTCTCGGGTGCGGGATGTGGCTATTCTTTACTCGATGGGAGATCCGTTAGGGAGAGATGATCGGTATACCCACTTGGGACTATTTAGTCTATATAGGAAGCAAGACTACGATATCGGTGCCTGTATCGATCCAATGACTTATGAGTCATGGTCTTCATCTCTCATTCATAATGTGGTTGATGCAATGAGAGATGAAATTCAATCATATGTGCATAATGGAGTTTGGGAACTTGTTGAATTTACTCCGATGTCATGAGACCCATTGGCTACAAATGGGTGTATAAGACTAAAAGGGACCCTAAAGAAAAGATTGAGAAGTTTAAAGCCGACTGGTAAATAAAGGTTTCACTCGTGAGAAGGAGCACGTAAGCACAACCTTTTCTCCGTCTCTCTTCTTAAACATTCTTTCAGAGTGATCATCATGGTATTAGTTGCTCATTTCGATATATGGAGTTACAATCTCGTGTGATGGATGTTAAAATCGCTTTCAATGGTGACCTTTAATGAAGAAGCCTATATGATGCAACCTAAGGTTTGAGGTAAATGATCGTAACACGTTTGTATGTAGATCAAAACATTATGGTCTCAAGTAAGCTTCTAGACATTGGTACAAAATTTCATAGTAAGAAAGCATTTGCTATGGTTTTGTTGAGAACAAAGTAGACTCGTATATATCATAAGGTCGTATAAAATCACTTATAATTATGATGATATCCCCGCTAAAGATCCGGTCACTACATGAGACAAAGCGGATGTTGTCAAAGAACTTTGATATGAAGGACCTTGGTGAGGCGTCTTTTGTCCTGCATTGAGATTCATGAACTGCCTCACGACTTTTGCCATCTCTGGGAGTATATAAATGACTGACGGTAAGATCTCAAACATGTATACCAAGCCGTGAATTGCTCCTGTCCTCAGAAGGTGATAAGTCGAAATCATTACAATGTCCTCATTCAGACTTTACAAAGTTCCAAACTGGAAGAATATCTATGCTAGCACTTGGGAGTATTATGTACGCTCAAGTATGTACTAGGCCTGACATTGCCGGTAATAGACTTGTGGTGCAGATATCACCAAATCCAAGACGCCACTCATCAGTCGGCCGCCAAGAAGGTTGCAGGTATGCCTAGTATAATGCGCGACTATACGTCATTTACAAAACATGTTCAGACCAGCAAATTAGTTAGTATTCTGACCCGACTTGCCTGTCACGTGATGAAAAGCAACACACAAAGCATCTCAAGTGAAGTGGAGGTGCAAGATCATGGTGCCGAGAAACAGAATCAATCAAATCCCTCACTCATGTAAGGTAGCTCAGAGTACTTTTCTCGCCAGCCACAGTAATCAGTCTCAAACCCCACTAAGGAGTCGACCGTATTTGGATTTTGTGGATAGCCTGTATACAACAGACAGACAGCACACTCCTGTACAAATGTTGTTTCAAAGAACAACAACAGGTCCCCATGGTCTGGCTATGGAGGTCATACCACTTATAAAGGTGTCTGCACCATATACGGCAAGGGGAGCACATTTCAACAGATGATATGATTGCAGATCCGCTTAACTAAAGGCCTCCTTGCATATTTGATCACAATGTCATTAACATGGGCTTAGAGTGGATAATCGTCACAACAAAAAGATCGTTTAGTTTTGCGCTGGTTTTATGAAGTTCGTGATTCGATTTAATACATTTTTTGTAATATTTGAATATGTAATAAATCTGCATCAATTGAGGTATTTGTGAATGGATTTATCGTTTAGTACATATAATTGTTGAAAATCTCGAGGCATTGTGTAAAACCTTGAGTACAGCCAGAAGCACTTTGGCACAGTCTGAATTGTAATATGTCTGTTACATTACAAAGCACAGTTAATCTTTATCAAGGTAAGACATATCCAGGTTCGTTGGAACCATGATGATATTTTCAAATACACACCCAGTTTTGCACACTAAGAGAGAATTAATTTCAATAAAATGATAATTAATATATCACCATTATGGTGTTGTCCATTTAACACACTACCATATTTAATCCATATCGCAAAGTTTGAAAGCCTCAGGATCATGAAGGCTCATATATACACGTGCCTATGTTTTCTAGACTTAGGATAAGATCACTATTAAGAATTAACTGGTAATCAAATACAGGTAAGTAATATAGTTCCTGTTTTCAATTAATATCGCTCAAGTGGGAGAATGTAAGAATTTCTAATGGGCTATATGAATTGAACAACTAATTGGCTTCAGTGTGATGATATGCATTCTTAATCACCTAATACGGGTTGGTTAGTTTCAATGGAGGCATGCCCAAACACACTGAGAGCCCGCGGGTCGAAGACTCTATAAATAGTGCTCAAGTCCCTCCCCTAACTAATATCACACATTTGGACTCACATCCAGTATCTAGAGAAAACTCTCCTCTGTGGAGTGGCAATCTCATTAGGCCGTGTTCAACTTAAGGATAGGGAAAAGATCTTGAGTTCGTGTTCAAGGATCGTCACAATTCGCTGAAGCTATTAAATGGATTCTAAATGAAGTACGCTTAACTCCGACAATTCCTCTTTATTGTGTTTTGTTTCAACCGCAGTATGATCCCGTATGCTATGTCTACCACGCCTTCCATTGAAGCTGCTCATCCGCTTAATCATGACTCAGAAACCAGATAATGAGCCTTCTGCAACAAAGTAGTGGGAAGATTGATCCGTGTTGTGAAAATTGCAAAGACTGAGAGCACTCGGAGCAGTTGGCAATACAGATTCAAGCGTCAGGCAATCGTAATTTTTCATAACATGAGCCTAAAGCAAGAACTGTTTCTGCGTCATTGAGTCCTTTGATGTGAGATTGACTACCATTGGTTCATATTCAGGACCTAGTCCTCCTTGTATATAACACAATTTCATCATCAAGAATAACTGTCCATAATCATAATCATGCGTGATTTACTTTATATGTAGTCCTCAACAAGGAGATCCCTTTCTGTCAGAGGAGAAAACGAAGATGCAGCAATCTGTTCTTAGAGACGGTGGAGAACAATTGTTCCAATAACTTCCAGACTTCAGATGTTTGAACAATGAATTCATGTGCAAGCATGTTTTAAAAAAAATAGAAGATAAAATCCAACTAAGTAAGAACTGATTCTGACTGTCCTGCTAGATGCTATTCTGGATTTACAGTAGCTTTATCATCAAGAAACTTGCTGGTAGCATCTATGCCAAACAACAGATCCAATCCATAGTTGCATGATTTGAGAGTCTCCACTGAATATAATTTTACCACCCAGTCAACTCCAACTGGGTGAGTGAAGGTGACCATGAGGAAGACTGAGTTGCAGGAATTCGAGCCGATTGCAAAGAGGAAGAAACTGACTCATTAACAGATCCTGAACTCTGACAATGTTAGAGTACACGTAGAGGACGAACACTGTTTATTGATAGAAGAGAACATAAAATCTATTACTACAAACAAAAATGGAAGACATATAAGGTTACATATTATGACAATGTTAAAATTATGGAGAAAGGGCTCTCAGCATGTAATGCATGACAATCATGGCTAAGACTGAGTTAGCTGGAAAGGTATGGACCTGGCAAGGTTCAGGTGTAGCGCACACAGAGTAGCCAGCTTCCTCAACATCGAATTCAAAGCCAAATTCAAATTTCAAATCAAGTTTAATCAAACGCAAATTGAAAGACTTAAAGCCCAAGCCTATGAACGTTTCTAACACATCAAGAAATGGAATGAATCCAAATTATAAGGCAAGGATAATTAAAGAACTTAATCTCAATGGTAACTAAGCACCTATGAAAATAATAAAAAGCAATGGTAACGAGAAAACCAAGAGACTGCACACAAAATGACATCAGTGTTAATCAGATTAGATGTAACTACAGCCATCTTTAATTCCACTCACTCAAAATCCTGCATCTCAGCTCGATCGCCTCATGGCTCGACTAAATGCGAACTATCGAATGAGTAAACTGCTGTGAATCCCGACTAAAGCTCATGAGAAACCTCGAATATTTTTAAAAGGTAAAATTTTAAAGTTTTTTAATTTTAGATCTCTACTTTAGGAACACATATATAATATATTCTCATTTTTTATTTTAAACAATCATACATTTTATTATTTTATTTAGTTATAAATATATTTATTTAAAATATCACTTTCTTTTTAAAGAAAAGATGTAAAGAGAATAGGAGATTATTCTATAAATTATATTAATAAGTTAGTGTATTATGTAAACGCATAAATATATATATATATATATATATATATGTATATATATGTTCACACCGATTCTCCTAAAGTTTGATATACACACTAGAGGTGCTAATGAACGAGGACAACTTGGCGAAGCACACTGGACTCCGACTGATCAAAACCTCGACCGAGTAAGCCTCGACTAAGTGCAAGCCTGATTCGAGCCGAGCCTCGACTCAAAATCGTTAACGCACCGACCGAGCTCACTGAACTTGAACTCGACTCGCATCATTAGCAACTTCGTGACAAACAACATCATTATCATGAGTATATTGTATATGAAACTATATAAGGAATGAGCCGACAAACTACCCTTAAAATTTAAAAAAAATGCTTTTATTAAGATCGAGCATGTGGAACTGATGTTAAAGCAGCTAGACTACTATTATGCTATCTTACCCCACTGAACATGGTTATGCCTTTATTTATTTTCTGCAAGCTCCGCCACTGCTTTTTAGGAACAATTTCTGGATCATTAACACCTCAATGCAAAAATATTTGATAGAAGGTACATTGATCAAGACACACTATCTTCAAATTGTCTTCAATTATATTCATGAATGCATGTTGGATACATAGCCATTCTTCTGAATTTAGAAAATATAAAACACGTTCAGGCATGCATTTTTCCTATTATAAGCCGATCAGTTCCTTTATGAGTGGTTTGTATATATTAAAACTTTTCTGCACACATTTCTCATCTACTTGTATCTTTTTTATCTATGCATGATTTTTTTCTAGAGGTTAGTCCAGTTCACACCCCCCAACTTCACATGGTTCATTATAAAAACACAATTTGATAATAAAAACACTTAGCAAGAATTAATGGATAATGGGCAGTGGCTGGATGATGTAGTTTTATAGTCGCACAGCTATATGTGAGACGTGGAGTGGTAAAACTAATATTTACTTCAACAAAAAGCCAGAGGGGCGATGGCTTGATGATGTTTTGATAAATAGTGCAAAGGAAGGAATAGGACGTAGGTGGATGGTCACATTTAATGCCTTACCCAAACAAAGCTGAAGTGACGTTCCATGCTTATAGATATTAATTTTAATTTTAATTCAGATATGAAGATAAAGAGAAGCAGCGTAATCGTCAGATCATCAATGAAAACGGGCTGGAAAATAAGTTCATACATAATTGAAGGCAATATTATGTTTTTAGGGGATCTCAACTAGTTTCACTTGAATAATATACTAAAGAGAAAGGTTGGAAACGTACTATTGCAGCACACCATGCTAAAGGCCTTCAATCATAGTAATATGACTGCTTGTATAAATTTCTTATCCAAGCACTGCATCTGTGCCACCTCTATTTAAAAATGCAATGCTTTCAGATGGAAGATGATATTTCACTACAGCATTCCCACAGCAATTTGATGAGAATTACCATTTCAGCTAATTTTGCAACATAGAGTTCTCATAAGTATGCATCTCAATTATTCTCTGGAAGCATGCTCTGATAACTTCCATCTATTAATGGATTCATATTGTTCACAGTTTCCATGCCTGAAATTATTTCAACATCATAAATGTAAACTTAAACAGTCCAAATAACATCACAGTTTCACGATCGAAACTATTTCAACAACATAATTAAACTTAAAAGATTCCAACATCATAGGAAGCAATCATCACTGACGGGTTTGAAAAATAGGCGCCGCAGCCCACCGCTGAAATCCCGTACAGAGTAGGCCCCATAAAACACCGCCCCAGCGCCGCCCAAAACGAAAGCTTCAAATCACTACCAAACATGATATGATGACTACGCCCATTATCCCGCAAATCTTAATAAATGACACCATCACAAAGAGATAATTTCAATAATCATCTCAACTACTAACTAAACAATATAAAATGAGATAATTTAACAATCGTTTATCCCCAACTTACTTCTAAACTTTATCAATAAGGAAAGTAAGATATTACCACCCTCAATTATCCCTTATTAATTTGGTTTACACAAAGGAAATAAAATCTCCTACTCCAATGAGAGAAATATCATATCATCCTCCGACTAGGAAACATATCTAAATACATCATCCAATTAAAACACATTGGTCCGGTGATCATAATCAAATTAGAGCCATGATCATCCTTTATAAAAATACTGGTGCCAATTCCATCGCAGAAGGCATGACTTATGATACCATAACACATTCGCCATCAAGCACCCTTTTTTCTGAGAAAGAACGATTTGGGTACAGAGCTACACCGCGGCCCCCACACCCCCTTCTTCTCGTTTTGCGAGAGGAGCCGCCACGCCCAGCCTCATTAACAATAAAATAATCTACCTCGCCTCATGATAACCAAGAGTCAAGATCCGCCCGCCAAAGAATCCGTGTCCAACGACCCCTACACACGCCATGTACCTTCGCCCGGCTAAAACACCATCGTATTTGGCACCCGGAACGACGCCTTTACAAACAGAACTCCATTTCAAGCATCGATGGTATCGACGAACACAAGTGTGAGTAACGCTTAATCCTGCTGATGCACTGTCCAGCAACGCAGATAAATGCACCTCCCGGCACGATCGCATAGAAGCAATGCCACTGGTAATCAGGCTGAGGCCCACTCACCAACCGACCGATAAAGAGTTGCATATCCATACCAGGCGTGATGCAACGCCTGTCAGAGATGACGACGTGCCCAGAAGGTTACAACTTCCCTCCTCATGAAGGACAAACACAACCCCACGCGTAAGTCCAAACTCAACCCAATCTTCGTGGATTCCTCATTAAGACATCAAACTTTGACGCTTCATCT